>CM034000.1:19386640-19414351 GCA_019603395.1 Cyrtorhinus lividipennis | reverse complement strand
TTAGAAGTACATCCCTAGAATATCTCAAATATATAACAGGTAGGCTTGAATTACCTTAAATAATACTATTTTTTAATATGTAGGTAACTCAGGTTTCAAGAACAAGGCCAAGAAGGGGTTCTTCATGAAAAGAAATTGATTTTGCTTCGAAAAGTACGGCAGAAAAGTTACCATAGTCGTTTGAACAAACGGTAAGGGGTAAAGGGACCAGTATCAGCCGCTACACGTGGAGAGTTTCAGGTTTCCACATTCGTTGGCCACGTGTTCTCATGAAAAATGACCCTGGCATATGAGGATGACGATCCCCTGGTTACTTAGTACAGATGGAAAACCAAAGGATTTTTCCAATGTAAAAGTACCCGAGCACACACTCTCTCATGTGTATCGTGTCGTCTTTTCATGCACCCTGCACACCGGCAACAAAATTTGCCTCCCTTAATCTGAGCCGTAAGAATACCTCCTATCACTGAGAGGTTTCACTGATGGGTTAGTTGGGGGGGGGGGGGATGAAACTCAACAATAGTAAATCCTACTTCGCGTGGAGATACAAGGTAATAACGGGGTGTCGTCCTGATACGATTCAGAGTAATTTCGGGTCGGACGAAGCTGGGAACTCGTTTGTTGCCCCCGAAACTTGATAATAACATCAGATAACGGAGGTGAGAGTTGAACCTTCTCTAAAACGCTCCTGTGGTGAAAGGGTGCAAGAAGACGGGTGGTCGAACTGTGGCACGGGGTGAAGGTAAATGGGGAATCTTTGGACAGAATAATAATACGGTCATCCATCAGCACTTTCCAACCTTCAGAATCGCTCTACTTCGGCCAGGTCTCACTCCTATTCAATGTGGTCGTCACATGAAGTTATTCTATGGAATCACTCAATCTGCTTTCTAACAACCTCCCCATCGTTTTTTCCTATAAACAAGAAATTCCAATATTGGGACCAATACAGGGTAGCATCTCCCAATCATGGCGTTCACGAACTGTCCTTTACGTCGGCGGAGAAAATATAAGGAATGTTATATCATTTTTTTAATTAAGTGGGCTACATATGGATTTTCCTTCAAAGATTTTTAGTAATATACCTAATTGATTACATCTTATGAAGAACTATTATTATCATAGTTTTATCGAAGTCACCTGGAATATAATATTTTCTTTGCAATACCAAGCGGTTCTGTTCCTCCCAGTAGAGCCATACGGCACTCCAGTAAATAATAATAATGATTATTTGAAAACTGGTGGAATGCATTTTTTTCAATATTTGATGCACTAATGTGAATAATATAGTTGAATAATTGACACTCCATATCAACCCCACCCTCACAACACTTCCGGACCAGTAACACAAAGTTAAAACCTCAGGAAGGACGTATATCTATTCCAAAAGCTTCAGATTAACTAATAATAGTATTATTAAGAATGACCCTACAACACGAGTATGTTCTAAGTAGACCTCAACTATTTGTTCTCTCAATTATCGTTGAAAAGCCAATCCCACACTCAATGCAAATGAAAACAAAATTCACTTGGTATTGCAGCCAAGCGTGTTCTGTTCCTCCCAGTAGAGCCATACGGCACTCCAGTAAATAATAATAATGATAACTGATTATTAATAATGATAATAATGATCATTGATAATGATTATAATAATAATAATAATAATAATAATAATAATAATAATATAATAAAAATAAATAATGATTATTTGAAACTGGTGGAATTGCATTTTTTTCAATATTTCTATTATATCATGAGACTTCTGAAAAACGTGTAAAATTTCGAACAAAATCAAACCAGAAAATGCTTTTGGATTCGTAATCAAATCCGAGAGAACAATATATACTCCCAGCTACAACCATACTCTTTATTTCGGCAGCATAATATGCTGCCTTGGAGCTTTAGCATAATATGTCTTGGAGCTTTAGCAATATAGCATAGGATGGTGACCAGCTGTTGGGAATTCATTTTGCAAAGCTGGAAGAGGAAAATCATGTAATCAAGGACGGGTCCAATTTTCGGCCCAAAATTTCTTTTCTGGACGTTTCAAGGTGTCTAGATCAAAATTAGCAAATGTCTGTCCGCCGTCCACGCCGACTCAAGTAGTAGAAATTATTCTAAAAATCTGAAACTTTGATCAGGGGTCCGTTCAAGGCTCTAGTTCGTCCTCGAAACTTTTCAACCCGATCGGACCAAATTTGAGTGGGAAAGGGGTCAAAATGTGAATTTCAAAAAATGGATTTTTGAGTTTTTTTTTTGCAATTTAGGTGAGTGGGGTAATATTTCCCACTAAATTGTGGACGCTGAACCCAATGAATAGGGTCCTAGAACGATTGGCACCCACTGGAAGAGGTTATGGGTCAAAATGGCTATCTATTACCCATTTTGAATATGTGATTTCAAGATTTCTGGTACTTAGGCTTGTGGGGTATCATTTTCCACTAAATTTTGGGCCTTGAATCGATTGGAACGGGTCCGGGACCCGCCACACCCACTCTCTTCCCCATTTTCGACATGTTTCAGAAGGGGTGGATCCAATATAGAGAAAGAAGAAGAGAAGAAATTCCTAAATACATGATGCAATTTTAAAATGTAACGGTGAAGAGAGTTCCAAGCTGCAGGACATTTTCCGTCCGTATCGTGCAACGGTTTGTCGTTGAACCTATGTAACGTTATTCACGAGTTATGCATTAAACCTTCTGAGAATTTCCGGTCGATTCAACCGGAACAAGCGAAAACTAAAACGGCGATAAATCGTCTTGAGAAGAAAAGAAGGAATCAGAAGGTTTGGTTGGGATTCGTAAGTCGGTGAGGGAGGAAGGAAAAAGCGTAGGAGGCCACTTGGCGGACATCCAACTGCCTCTTTCCGGAGCCTAGTATGACCTAATGAAGGCTATGATAGATTGTTTGGAACAATAAAGGCCAAAAAAATGTACGGAATTGTCCTCGGGAGAAACATGCCTCACTCGTATGGATGAAAGGGAATACGGGAGAATTGCTTTTGGGTTGTCCCCATCAACGCACTCTGATTCACGGACAAGGAAAACAAGTCCCCTGGTGCTGTTTGCATTGCAAATTCGAGCCAGCTCTCATTCTCCCAGTTCCGGATCAAACTGATTACAAATGTCGATAGCTCGGAGTTTTCTTCATTCAATCGAAAAAAAAGAATACTTAACTGGGAAAGTACGGATTTACATTTTTATCATCTCGGTAGTGGACCAAACTTTTTGTACGAACCAGAAGTGACAAGGGATTGCATCATTGTTTGAATATGATTTAAATTCTTATTTGTAGAGAGCAGATACAATTACGGTCCTGTTCGTATACGTCGAGGACTTTTTCAATTTCTTTAGAAAAAGAAAAATAATTTTCCGGGCGAGTAGAGCGAACCTCCACTTTGCAGACGAAGGAATAAGACGCGTGATACTTCATTAGTATACAACCATGAACGGTATTACATACAGTAACAGTTTTGTACCAAATGGGCTACGCTATGCAACAGAACCTTATCAACAATAGACCCACCCTTTTGAACATTCCAACAAAAATATCACATTAAATGGCAGCCACCTTGAAGCATTGCCTCCCTACACTTTTCAGTGCAGTACAGTTGGCAACATAATCTTCACTCGCAAGAGTAGCGTTCATGAGAGACAGTTCTTCAAGGTCTTCTTAATGAAAAGAAAAAAAGATCCTATAATAGTTTATTGTGATTATTATACTTTCCTAGTGTTAGATACTATCTTATTATTTCATTAAATCAACTATCACGCTATTCAATAACTGGCCAGAGACAACTATGGGTTGTACCCTAACACAACTACACAAGTATCGTGTTAATTAAATTAATGTTTAATTTACTATTATGAAGTACACTATCATAGCTGTAGAGTAATTAAATTGATGAAAAAACTATTTAAAAAACTGAAAAAAACTGATAGATAGTACGTGATGATTTTTTTTTTTTTTCAACTGAACAATCCATCTGCTTACAATAATACTCCTAATCTCCACGACTGGTTCTATTTCAGTATTTCCTGTCCTCCCTGCGTTCACGCACATTTCCGACATTCTTTCTAGTGATTGCTCTTTTTTCGATGTCCATCTTTTCTGACAAGTTGAACGTTGCATCATTCCAACAACCGACTCCAGTTCCCTTACCCAAAAGACCTTGAGGCCTAATACCCTCTTATCCGCTTACTTGCGGGGCAAGCAATGTTCAGGCATCTTCAGGGTTTTTTATTTATTTGTTATTCTCAATTTAAATACATAAAATGCTCCATTTGGGTTTCTAGATATATTATAGATGGTTGGGAAAATACATCTTAGGGAGTAACGCTTCATTGCCATATTTTATCATAGTATAGATGCCACAAGACCTAGCATCCATAGCAGAGGACGGACGGGCAGCCTCAAAAAACTTTTTTTTGTCGGAAAATGGCACATGACCGCGCGAGAGGACCGCCTTCCATACGCACGTAATTGCGTTTTGCACGCGTGATTGTATTCTCGATCTGAGCAGCAAATGAAATGCAGCGTTACGTATTGTACCTTATGAACCCCTTCATTCCTACAATATTCTGGCTCCTGGAAAACCTTGCCAAACCAACACCATTCGTGACTACCATAATCTTCGACATGAGATTGTTCTCCAGACACTCCAGCTGGCCAATCATACGTTGCTATCAGACGCTGCTCCTAGTTCAGAACTGGATCTACTAAGACTCCACCACACGCTAAGTTCACCAAACGGGCTACTGTATCTCTGACTGCAATGCAATGCAGTGTTTCTACTAGGCCGTCAAACGCATGCAAGAGGTCGAAGTTGGCCTCATACCCGTCGCAGGAATATTCTATTAGTAGGTAAATGTTGATTATGGTTTTATGGACCAGGAACGGGTTCAAACAAATTGCTGAATTTTCTCATGATTTGCTTTACCTGAAATTGAGATTTCAGTTGACATCGATATGGATCGTACACTGCTCGAAACTCCAAAATGTTGGTTGATACGTCCCTCTCACTCAGCGCATTGTAAATTGACACACACAAACCCGTATTCCCGCTCAGTTTTTTTCATTAGTCCATTGAGGGGAAATATAATATTTGGACGATACAACGTACTAAGTGAGTAGACTGTATAGGGGACAATACATTTTTTCTTTTATGTATGATATAGGATTTCTACCCTTTTTTGGTTCATCCATTCTGACGGTAACCACGGGGACCATTTCATAATCCTTTTTTCGTCAGAGCGCAGCGTCGTTAGGCAATGGAGAGTTTTAGCAGCCAACGAATTACTTCAACTGAAGGACCGCGACGATAGCCTAAGGGCAAGCATAACTGACGATGCTTACGAAGAGTATACCGTCCCCGAAGAGATTATGAGTGACGTCCAAAAGTTAATATGTTTTTCGTTTACATTTTGGCAAGTCTGCGTTCATTATATATGTCAACTATTGTCAGGAGACTCCGTAAAGAAATGCGTACTCTAGTGTTCTATAAATAAATTAATAAAATTCAAAGAATTCCCAATTAGGTTTTTGAGAGTTTTTTTTGCTGAGAGACGACCCATAATACATTTTTACGGCTAGTTTGATATCACACTGTTCACATTTGCAGATTAAACTCCTATCTCTCGGACCTTCCATTTCCTCTTAAACTCCAACCTGCTCATTGAAGTTGATGCATTCAGGAGGGCTACACATCAGTTCCCCAGTAGGTTAACTACCGAGTTTGTGAACTGCTCACGGTGGTATAATGAGAGCTGCCCTGTCCATTTGTTAACGAGCAGGCATCACTGTACTTGTTGGAAAGGGTGGAGAGAGCACGATGGGTTATTTTGGGTGAGCTGAGCAGAAATGGATGAGAGTGCGAGGAGCGAAGCTACCCATAGGAAAGTGTTGATGTCATCCCCATTCTAATCTTCCCACCCTCCATCATGCGAAACTTTCCAACTGGATTGTATTATAACTCGCCTAACGATAATTACCTGGCCCCTCCTGGTTTCGGTGATGCTGAAATTTCGTAACTTGTTCCAAAAGTTTGCAACGTATCAGGGTCCAACTAATTTTTGTTTTCCTTTGTTCTCATAATTTTGCTTTTTACTGAAAGCTATCGGGCTACCTCCGCGCATAATCTTCTTGAAGAGTGCGGTGAGGAGCTCCTCCGCAGCCTTCTTACCACCAGAGTCGGCACTTTTTATTGATTGCCCCTTTAAGCTTTAGATGTCGTTATTCTCGAGAAAGGGCGGATGATGTAGCATCCAGGACTCCCTTTACGTGATGAAGGAGCGCAAAGAACCAGACTCATCTTGAGACTCGGCTTTCGAGAAGCTAGACACTAGGTCTTTCAAGAGCACGCCATATATTCTGCACGGATGTAGCCGGTAAATCCACATTTCAACGTCATCAGTATATCACCGACGACGGTATGCGACGCAATTTTCGGTGCTCATCCAATACACACATTATACTTGGACCATGAAGAAAAACTGATGTGGGAAGTTGGGGAATGAGTTCATTTTAAGGAATAGTGTGGATGCATTTTACACTCTCTTCTGGCCTTTGTAAATACTGCTGGAATATATTGTGAGGAAAATGGTAAATTTATTGTGATAAGGAAAGCAGCCAACGGAACAATACAGCTGGTTTCCTGTATTGAAGAGGTTCTTTTGCAAAATATTAATCTCATTTTTCACGAGAGGATGTTCCTGCACTCCCCTTGAAGCGCCTTCCCTGTAATGTAGTACGTACTGCTATATATCACCCTTCATTCTCAGACTATCAGGGATCAGGCAATGGGATCTCAGAGGGAATGTTTGATACGGCCACTACGCCTGAGCTATTTGATAATTGGCTCATGCTCTGATGTTGGGTTGGAACATAATATATAGGTATATCATATCCTGTTCCTTATGTACCGCTCCTCACTCACTTTGAATAATAAGTACCGATTTTGACGTACTGACGTCAGGGTATTAATCATTATATTATCTTAATATCGTTACCTTCTTTGGAAAGATATCCGTGAGGAGTTGCGAATAATTCCTCTATTTGTGCAAAAGTCACCCAACAGAGCGCACTAGTAAGCTCTCAATTTTCATAATTTTTGTATAATCCAAGACTCAGAAATGGGCAGGAAGAAAACCCACCTAACTAACCCTCCTCACTAAATTTGGTGAATCATCAGCCAGTCATAATAATGAATTAAATTCTTTCAAGAGCAGTCTTGTGTGTTGAACTTCCGTGTAAGAATAATTATTATGGTCATACATATACAAGTCAAAACCGTGTAAATCCTAAAAGGGTGAATCAAAGCCCTCCATACCCCTCTGTACATCCTCTCGGAATATCACACTAAAATTCGTCATTAGTGAGTTAAGTAAACCTACAGCTGCCTAATAATTTTGTCTTGGCTTTGCTGATTTAGAATCATTGTCTGCACGAACCGAAAGAGAAGCACAGATGGATATTGCTTGTTAGAGCCAACGCATCATGATAGTGTTCAAGTGCATCCATCTCCCAACATCTGGAGCTTGACTGACCACAAGAGGGTAATATTTCATCTAGAACTTACTATCCTACGCAGAACCCATGGTAACCGCGAGTCGACGGGGGTAGGTACACATTTATGAGGATAAGTTCACGTCGCTTTTACGATCATAGCCGTTCAATGTCGGATTAATGCGATGAGAAGTACCAGGCTCGGAAAGGTGAATCCTGGACTTGAATCATAATTGATGGAGCCATTCGAGCCGGAGGTCGTTTCAAAATCCCCCTTGCCGCTATTTAAGTTAATTTGCAATTAGCTCTGGGGCTAATGACGGCAAAAAGGGTTCGTTACACCAGGTTGGATTTCTGTTGTCCCCTCAACTTGTCTTCATTTTGCCTCTTCGATCTCCGCCTCTTCATCAACAACATCCCTGTCCTTCCTCTGGATGTCTCTCACTCATAGCAATCTTCCCTCGATCCTCCAACCCAACCCGTAAAGCTCTTCCTATCTAAATTGGAAGTTTTATCTTGCTACTCTCGACCGCGCTACATTTTTACTCCCCGGCTGCTCCCATTGCCCTCTTGAATTCAACCCCTTAATACCGCAGCACTGGATTAACTTTATGGGCGATTAAAACACCGAAAGAAAGCAATGGGGTGGGAAAAGGAATAGGCAAACTTAAATTACACCAAGTCTTTGGCCAAACTGTTTTTGCATTCAGAACGTATATTTAACCTTAATAGGTGTGGCTTAGCCACCAGTCATCAACTTGTAACTGCTAAGCTTAGCGGTCTTAAGGTCGTGGATCACAGCTTAAAATACTTTCCATATTGACCTGGTTATGGTGTGCCCGCCGTCGATCGTACGTAGATGAGTCCAAAACTCAACTGAAATCAAAACCCTTCGCAGGTGGCATGCATTTCAGGACATTCCCCAATCCTACCCGCCAATCAATAATCAACTGGTATTTCGTCGCAAAAAGCCACCTCACTTTTTACAACAATCACAGGGAGTATTCCAAATTGTTCACAGAGTTTATTCAATCTATACTGGAACTATAGAATATTATTCAACCAGCAGTAAAGAACAACATTGCGATTACAACAATGGTCCGTGATGTGAATTAGCGAGTGTATGGAGACAATATTCTTCCGCTCGCCCGGTGAGGCAAACGGTCAAAGTGATTTCACAAAGAAGGTGATGAAAATCACGTACATGGCCCATCGGCCCACTCATACGCTGCTACGGCGTTATAAAGCTTATAGAAATTCTGAATGACTCTTTCCATAGTCATTTCACGAGCTAACACTCGCTTTTCCCATAAACGAAGTTGCCCGTTTTACACTCATGGAAGTTTACTACAGGGAACTATACGATTTACGATTAGCTATCAGACCTTTCATTTGCTCTACGCAGTAAAAACTAATGAACAGGAAGGAATTTGAGGAAAATGCCTTAACGATTCAGTCGTAAAGAAAGGCGAGTGAAGATATCGTCCGAGCGGCAATGGCAAACTAAGGGTAAGCCTCAGCCCAGAAACATTTTTCTCGAGATAAAAAGCTTCGAGCTCCACAAGTGGGTAGAATTTCAAATACCAAAGATGCCTTCGTTAAATGGGAGCGTTTATCCAGATGGTCTTCAATATTAGGACGCCCATTTCATTTCTGCTGAACCTTCCGTAGTACTCGTATTCTACCTGATAGAAAAGGTTATCACGCAAGTGAACGTGTATTCAGCGTTTCCGTTTCTGTACATGTGATGGGTAATGAATGATTAATGGCTCATGGCTCTCTTTTGTTTCGTTGTACTTATAGACAAACACAAAGGGCCCGTCTGTTTTGGTCTTTCGAGAATCCAGAATAATCTGTTGTAGAACAACAGTGACATTGTAGGTGTCTAACTTGAGCCTCATCCAGACGCCTCCTTCAGTCCGAAATAAAACCAAAACGGAATGGTTGTGATACCAGCGTGAACGTACGGGAGGAATTCGCGATTCCACAGGTAGGTATTCTCCCCGGTACTGTATACGCGGCCTTTTCTTCCGTCTCATGAATCATAGTGAGTTGTAACAGTATTTTCCCCTCAAGAAGATCACATTTTTTCCTCTCTAAGATACCTGCCTCCGACGGGAGATTTAACCAATGGGACGGGGAATGTATGTTGCAGGTGTGACATTGGCAGTGTGGCAGGCTGGGTTTTCGCTCAGCTTGAGGCCATCCTCACAATCTACTCTGAATTATGATGGTATGCCGAAACACGAGCTACAAAATCAACAAACTAAATTGTTCTTCAAATGCCAACAACCTGTATGGTTTGCACCTGGAACCTAACCAACATGAATTTGATTGCATCACACCACCATCATGGTTATAACATTATTCATCCAGTTTGGTTGTAAAGTTGAGACTGTTTGTGTATCAGCCAACGTGGAACGCCTAACAATTCCCCAGGATCGACCTAATGCTCAGCCGTCTCTCTGTGAGCTCGCTCAATTTTAGATAATGTATGTTCATGAGAAATGCACGTTTTTCTCCCTCTTTTTGTTCTTCGCTAATACATAGAATCCAACGGCTTAGGCGATAGTTGAATGCCGAACCCAGATTTCAACGCACTCTAATGTGTTATTCCTCAACGCAAGACTTGGAAGTCGTGATGGAGAGGTAGGTTATAAGCCACGCCTCATTTCTCGCTCCTGATCGAATATGTACGGAGGTTATGTCATGTGGGCGTATGCCTCCACGGTGAAAACCAGCAAAGAGTTTTATAATGAGAGCGATGTAGGCAAATGAACTACAACATTACGTAGTATGTAATTGTTCCTTGTTCCCAGTATACTGGCAACAAAGGTGACAATTCCAATACAGGGAAATAGTGATTGAACACATCCGGATGAGTCAGGATCGGATCATCAGTTAAATAACCATATCAAACAACCTTTTGATGCTTGGAACTGCATAGGGGTAGCGGATTATTTATACACTCCGCTTCTCGACAGACACGGGTTCTATAGGATCTTCATAAAATGGGAATTTTTATCATGTCAATGTTTCTCCATTTCTAATTTGATCATCCTCTAACCCTTTTCTTTACTTTGATACTTGAGATTAAAATTCTAAAAACCAAATAAATGAATCGAACATTCTTCAGAGCACCGAAAACCTTCAATTATAAATGATTTTTTGGACAACTAGATGTCTGAAGAAGTGCATCAACACCATATCATCGAATTCAGAAATGATTAAACAAGACATTCTCACTAGAAGGAGGAATAGCACACACCTACAAAGAAACTCGTTCAATGACCAACTGGTATGATGAAGATAATATGGATTAATTTTTTATAGTGAATTCATTTCAGTTTATTTGTGCATTGCATGAAGTACCCACTTTGTTAGTTTAAATTAACTTTTGTAAGACTCCCTGTTTATTGCTAGCTATCTGTTTCAGTACGTATATAAAACATATATAACTCACACTCGATTCTCTTGTCGCATGTAATACTCATTCAAGACTGTTTGAAAATGATCAGACCGCATTTCAGAATGCGCCATTGAAGGTTTTTACAAAGCAACCTCCTTTTCGTGGTTAGATAGCATCGAGTGTCCGAGTATCGTGCAAGAAACGCGGTACGAGCATGGAAGGTGTAATACGGTATTACATCTCCAAGGCAGGACCCGGCTATGCCAAGTGCTGACGGGAGGGTTGATGTTGTCTGCCCGAGGTCACGGACCATTTCAGGGAAGCCGTGATCGATCCTCGGTTCGCCGTTCTTTCGCGTCTCGAAATGAAATTGGGTGGAACAGGTACAAGTTAGTCAAACGATTCCAGGTCCTTATCAGCGATGTATTCACAGAATAATTAGAAAAGAACTTGGAGCTGTAAGGCCTGGAGAAGGCAGAAGGGTGGGTTTCGGGGGTCGCGGCGCGCGCAGCCCATCGACCGCCTTCTGAAACGCTGGTAGCAGAAGTGACCGGGTTACCGCGTAAGTTAGATCTACCTTATCGTCCCGTTTCTTGAACCTGTCGTGTTGCGCCTAGGCATCCCCCCGTCCGTGGTCGTGAGTGTGTTTTATTTTGTGTGGCTGTGTTGAGTGCATCATCGTCCTTCTTCATTGGTAACTGGCAGGTATGAAACAATGAGTGTGTCTTTTTGCTCAAAAAAGTTATAAAAAATGTAGAACTCAAGTCACCAATCGCTAGGCGGAATAAGGAGAATTATTTATACAATTAATCATATGAAACAAAAAACAGTTACAATAAAGAGATACAGTTTCACTTTAATTCCAGTTAATTGCTAATAATTTGGTAGATTTTATCTGAGTTTTTGGTTGGCTTTCTAATCGTTGGTATAATTATCAGTGAAAAAATTCGACTTGATGATTGATATTGATGAATCAAAATTTACATTACTATCCTCGTCAGTATAACCTGTCAACTCGACTGAATACTGCACATAATGAACGCCCTTACCAATGAAAAATAAATTACCTATGCTAATTTCATGTTCAACTACCGACATGAGCTCCTAATGGGCAAATTGGACACGTGATTAGATAATGACGTGTCATCGAGAGATTTCCGTAGGACGATCGATTGCACGTAAAGGGGGTTCCAGGTAATATTCTGGTAGTGAACCTAACTGCCTCACCACTGTACGGAAATCTTGGGTGTGGAAATTCATGAGATCAAGTCAAGAGCTGCTAAGGTTGTGAAGACTTTTCTCAGAGCCGATTTCACCAACCCACCAACTTTTGTATAGATCAGATAATGTTTACTATAAAAGATAAATTTGCTACATACGGGAAAGAGCCTCCAGCAAATCGGAGCCAGGTGAAGCGGTGTTTATGAGTGTTTGTCAAATGTTGATTTTTAATAAGACATGCAAGTCTAATTTTAACAACATAAAAATGAAAATCGTAACAAAATAGTAATTGTAAGAAAGAAAAAGAGAACGAAGTGATTCTTCGACGGGATGGAGGCTGAAAACGTAGTGTTCCCTACCAAACGTATAACATCCACGTTTTCTCTCCACAGACTAAAGTCTCTGAACGATGCAAATATTACAGGGTAGGTAATTATCATAATCCGCAGATTTAGCTCTCCGTCTCCACTTCGAACTCCTATACATTATCCCATTTAGAAAAATGTGTACTTCTGACTCGATTACTATTATCCATCCTATTAATCGCATTTGACAATAAACTTGGAGAAGGTACCTGGCGGGCAGGTGCCGGCGAGAGGGAATGACTAAAAATCCCCGGTATGTGATGCAGACGGATCAGTACGCATTTCAGAATCTCTATCGTACGATTTGTGTGGTTATATTTTTGTTTACTCCACGTTTTCGTGGCTGATTGATCGATGATTACACGGTGTTTAGAAGTTGAGTATGTCTATTCACATTTTGTGACTGAGTTTTAACTTGTTTTCGAGCAGTTCTTAGTTACAAAAGGTTCAAAACATTTTTGAATATAACCCATAATTTTTGATTTAAAATGATTGATCAAAATGATCAAAAATTTTTGATATAACCCAACTTTCTCATGGGAAATATAACAAGAAACGAACCTAATCATACTCAGGCATTGGTGACATAGTCACATATCTGTCGACTTGATATCTCGCCTTCTCATTGGGTCGACTTTTACTTTTAGTGTTTGTAGCATAAATTATAAGCAAAATGAGAATCACACTGGCTTAAAGTACATTTAATGTATCATCATACTGAGGAAAACTCAAACTGTGGAATTGATACTAAAAATAATACCTGCGCAATACAATGATCAATGTTAAAACATTCGATGGAGGAATTAGGCGTGAAACGTGGTGTACCTCTGGCTTGACAGGCACAGTTGAACCGTTGTCACGGGGCTCATCAGCGCAAATAATTCCCTAGTTGAAGGGGGGTGGGGTGAAAATCCAACGTCAGAACGGTCGACTGAAGGGTTCACTCCTCTCCGGATCACTTCAGGCATGAAATCGCATGGACGGCGTGGGAGGGTAAATTAAAACTTAAGAGGGTAGGTATCGATCAAAAGCGGTTAACTGGCCCCCAATCCGCTTCCGCACATTTAACCGGTATTAGCAATTTGAGCTAGAGCGGAAATTCATCGATCAGGGGATTATTGATTCGGAAGCCGAGGCTGGCCCAAGTTGTAACGAGTTATGTTCCACTATGGTGGATAATGGTTCATCTCATTATGAGAATTAGGAGCTAGGATTTCCTCGACAACCCTGCTCTATCACAAAGATCTGACATATTGCAACACTAGAATTTCGTAAAAACAGGGCTCACCCTACCTTACCATCCCCATAATTTTTGCTTGATTAATTTAATATCCCTTCTAGATCATTGGATCCATCCAGGTATTCCTTTTATCTCGATCGTGATTTAATTTCGTTTCCGCCTTCTTCAGGTGGACCTAGTTTGTAATAATCCCAAACGTCGGGATTGTTCTTCAAGTTTCGTCTTTCAGGCAAATAGGATTTTCCGGGACGACCTCAACAAAAAAAAAAACACCACACGCTCTGTTCCACTGCTTCATATCCCCTCCAACACACGCATGTCACCCTTATGGAGTAACTACAAATAAATTGGACAACGATTTACAAAGCCTAAAAAATTGTCATAGATTCGTTATTCCTTAACAAACGATACTCCTGCAGACACGTGCATTCCCTTCAGGGAGGGATATATGGAATATTTTTAGAAGATAAAGAAGGGCATTGTTCCAAACAGACCAAAAATTACTTGTAACATGAGCTGTCAGTGTGTGGCACGTTTTAGTACGTTGAGACGTACGCCATTATTTGACGGGTGGGTCTAAATGTCATATGGAATAAGATACAAAACAAACCTGTCAGTCATGAAGAAAATCGTCTCATTCGCATGATTTTTCTTCAGATTTTGAAACGACATTTGAAAAGCTGAAGACGGAAAATGTTCGGTATTTATTTTTTTCCCCCTCCAAATCTAAAATTTGGAATTCGGCAGTAATTCTGCAAAACCCATTTTCAGCCCAATCACCACAATCGGAGGTAGTGTATGGATGAAAAATGGGTAAGAATTATTATGATGGTATTTCAAGAATCTCAGAGACCTGTGAAGCGTGTCGGTGTACTGTTGGTAGGGAGGGTATTCATGGGAAGAAAAATTTTTCGGATATGAGTAGGTAGTTGAGCAGATTATTTGTGTAAAACTGTTATTAATTTATCCTTCTTGTTTTCGCTTCTGAATTATCTAACTACGTATGGGAGCTCAAAGGAACACATAAACATGTGCGAGCAATAAATAACTACCAAATAAACTACATTAGTGGAAGCATCCTTCATACAATGACGTCTGCACGTTTTACGTTTGTGCTCTGCACCAAATGTGTTAGGTAATGCGGATTTATTCACTACTAATTTAGCATAGGCTAACGAAACAAACCCCAAACATTCAAAACCAATCGTAAAGTAATTGGCAGCGTCTTCTTTTTGTTCATTTTTTCGTGGTTGGTGTTTCAAGAAAACCTTTCGAACTGATGCGATGATAATAAATTAATAACAACTACGACACGAAAAGAGAAATCACTTTCGAGGGTAAAAAGCTTTGGCGTTAAACGTTAGTAGTGACATACCGTGCATTGGTATTTACAAGGTGAAACTTTTGGATCACGCACGATATCACGCTTGTCGGAGCGCGACCCTCACAATGTAGCTGATTATATCTCAACTGCAGGTTATGCGCAGGCAGTACGATGAAACAATCAATCTTTTAATAAACCACCCGTGTTCTTCTACCACAGCGATGATTTGACGGATTTTCCCATCGTCCCATCGATGAATTGAAATGTTCACCCTTTTGAAACCTAATCGGAGCCATTACAGCCAATATTTCTCAATATTCGGTCGCTCTCTTTGTTTTCGATGATATACCCAGGGACTGGTGCTCGGGTTCGTGAGCTCCATCCTAATACGGCTCATATTCCCAAGTTGTTACCGCCGTCGAACCACCCGAAAAGCGGGAGATAACGTGCTCGCCCGACTCTCTCACACGATTTCGTTCCGTCCCCTCACCTGAACCGCCTCGTCCTGAAATTTGCATCTCCAATAAGCTGAAACTGATAAGGATTCTACGAAGCTTCTCCAAAGCATCTGGGTCATTTCGACGAACATGGGAATCGAGGAGCCAAAAGTGAAGGTAAATCAAGTTTGCAGCGTTTTTTATCGATTCAAGCCCGCGGATACCCGAGTTTGTTTTTAAGCCTTTTGTGTAAGGAAGTTTCTTTTTCCCCAAACTGCATCTTTCATTAGTATTGATCAACGGAACAAAAATTATTCCCTCAGGGCCCTGTTTAAAGTCTAAATGAATGTGCTATTCACATAGTCCAGATTAAACAATAGAACAAACCAATTGGTTGAAATAGTACATCTTGAACTATCAAAATGCAGTGTTGAAGTGTGAATTTCCATTTATTGCGAGTAACATGTCGTGGCCCTTGAGTAGGAGATCACGGAAAATGAATATTCGAATATCTTTCAAATCACTGAATCTAGACAGGTCATGAATGATATTCTTTCTTTCGAAATTCAGAGGACATGAATGATCCACCCGGACCAAAAACGTTTGTCTCCCGATTCCGGACCAAAAACGATTGTCTTTCTTAATCACCTAATCGGTTGGATTACGTCGCCGTGAAACTTTGACGGTCAGTGTCAACGAGTTCCGTTGAAAACCAAAAACTGCACAAAAACTTCAAAGTCGGAAACGGGGTTCCTCCTCGATGGAATACAAAACAAACAACGTAGCTTCCAAGTATTTTTCATGCACTCAGCTTGTTTAATACTCGTGTCTGAAACGCTAAGATTATCATGGATTATTTTATCTATCCAGTTGAGTAGAAAAAGTGAATATAAGCCTAACCTTAAAATCGGATAATCTCTACAAAATCGTTTGAGTGGAACCAGTTTAATTACAATAGCACTAGATAACATCATTTGCAAGAATCCTTCTAGAGACTCTCTAACGAGAATAATAATTTAATCTCAACCCATAATGATTGGTCTTCATTTTACTTGCCCACCCTTCACTAGAGATAGGTACGATAGTAGCGGTAGTTGTTACAACATAATGGTTATTTAGAAGCTCTGCGTGTACGACTAATTAGTCGCTACGCCGTTTCGGGAAGAATTTCCGTCTATTCTTTGGAACAATAGCAATGAATAAAGAAGCAATTTATATCCCAGACGGTACTTGTTATTATATACATATAGGAAAAAATAACGTGTAATCATGTTTTATTTTTCTACGGAAGTTTCGAAATCGGGGGTTTTGCGCCGCTTATAAGGGAACAGCTGACATCGCCCACACGGCTTTTTTGGTAGCGTGTTTTGTAGGTATGCCGCTTGACACACGCAAGTTGACGTATCAACCCAACAAACAAAAGGTTCCCACGTTAAAGTTACATCTTCCCCTTTAATGTTCCACCGTAAATTTGATTAACCGCACCCTCACAAAACCGATACCAAACACGAATCATCTGATAAGCTGGAAACGCTAAATACGTACAGTCGTGGTCGATTCTTGACGTGAAAGTCTAGGTATCAACGTTCAAGCGAACAGCTGAATGATTACGGCAACATTTAAAAAACTTTGAGCGGTTCTTTATAATAATATCTGTCGATACTGTTATGGTATGGTATATCAAAGAACACCGTCGTGAGGTGATTTGGGGAAGTTACGCCATTGCACGACCTAGCAACTGCAACCGATCTTTTGTAAATGCACTAGGCTCATTTTCCTACTAGGCACTCAATCTCCAAAAGTGAGAAGGACGCGTGAACGCTGGTACGTGACTCCGCAACCGTGATCTTTCTTTCCATTTTCATCGTCTTCCGCTCCTTGCGCCTTTTCCTGTCCAACTTCAACGCATCGAGTTACCCTACTACTCTTTTCACCGTCTTCTCTTTTTTTTTTCCTTATTTGCATGGTAATTTGGAGACAAGGCGGGAGAGAAAGAAATCTCAGTTTTTCCCTTTGCCTTTGAGATATTATTTCCGAGTCCCAACAGCCTTTACAGTCTCAACAATAAGAAGCACAGTCCATAGACGGAGGAAAAATAACATGGAAGGTAGTGAAAAAGAATAAGCATTTCCCGTTGTTATTATAATAATTCTGGGGAAAACATGACTGAAGTAACTCGCCTCAAGGGCTCTATTGTATATTTCTTCAATTACTCCAATGCCTGCCGAGAATGAAAGGTTAAAGAGGAGGGCTGAAGAGATGCAGGTCTGACACAGAAAAACGGAAGATGGGATGGGTTGCTTCCTTCTTGAGGAAATACGTACATTATCTTCACGGCAATTTCTGGTTATAGAAATCTACAGTTGTATTATTTTCTTACTTGTAACAAGGATTAACTCAGAACGAACTCTCATTCATCCAACATTTTCAAAGCGTTCTTGTCTGTGAACACTGTAGTCTGAAGCAGTTCTTGTCGAAGTATGAGTTGCAATTAGAGATGTGTATATCAAATGTGTATCATTTGGGGGTTGAAAAATAACGAACCAACTAATAACGATTGATCCCCCATCCGGTTAGATTCATCTAAAAGTAATGAAACCCATTAAAAATTAGACTGCTTCTCAAAATATTGGTGAGGATCTCGTCGGCGAACGTTCAGTCGTAGCTTTTATAGAACAACACTAGTTTTGGTGTCTACAAACATCAACAGAATGGCGGTCACCGTAAATGAAATGAGATAACGCGCTCATGCTCAATACGTCTGCTAAAATAGTTCCCGTTTCATCAGTTTCAAAACGTTTGGGCCCCATTACAAACATGTTAGTCTTTGGAAGGTGAGGGGGACACCTTTGTTCCGTCCGATTTGATGAGACCTGATAAATGTCGTGGAGGGTTGGAGAAAGGAGGGTGAACTGTACAGAGCTCTTGAACAGACCGAGTTTCAGGGACCCAACTCCATCAGCCTCAGGGGCTGGACCAACAAAACACGACTTCCCCGCACTTCGTCCAGTTCACTCTATCGTGCGAGCGCAGTTTAGATAAGAGAACAGTTTGTTAGGATAGTCTTGGGCGAAAGGGGAAATTCATTATGTGATAACGTTTCCAAGAGAAGGCGATACCCCACTCGTGGAGTGATCGGTTTAACCCTAGGAAGGTCCACTGGTCAATATTGGATGAGCGTCACCGATCAGTACGCCCCTCGAAAGTAGGGAAAGAAACCTCAAGTGATCCAAGAAGCCATAGGTCTAGAAATGAATAGATATATTACAACCGAGTTTACCCGAAGATACCCTGCGACAGAAATCATGGATAATGTTCATGTGACATCACATATATGTGATTGCGAAAGACATAGAATGATCGCTGCCCTTGTAAAT
Source organism: Cyrtorhinus lividipennis (assembly GCA_019603395.1). Taxonomy (NCBI): domain Eukaryota; kingdom Metazoa; phylum Arthropoda; class Insecta; order Hemiptera; family Miridae; genus Cyrtorhinus; species Cyrtorhinus lividipennis. The sequence continues at coordinate 19,395,475 of CM034000.1, read as the reverse complement.
CATGACATACAGGTACAAGAACGAGTTCTACTACAGATCAAATACTCAGTAGAACACCGCTAGTTAGGATTTCGGTCATTAGGCGAGAGATCGTAATGCAAGTTGTAGGTAATTGTGCTTGGCCGAATACTCTCCGCCGAACGACGGCGGGCATGAAACTTCATCGGCAACGTAAAACGTAAGTATGTGACCTGCCGAAATCAGACCTTCAACGGTAACCACCCGTTAAACCAATTTCCAACGTTTCTGGAGGAACGCTCAACTAATGGCAACATCATGGATTTTGGTAGTGACCTCTATCTGATGATCAACGTATCTCGGTCATCTACAAACGTAGAATATTGAATAGTCGTTGGTATAAATCTGAAATACAAATCAGTCGTAATTACTTCATAGAGCTCAATTCGAAAATAATTCAACAGTATACGAGGCCTGTACAGCATGAAACCTTACTACTAATATACCTCCATCATTTTACCGAGCCGAATCGTCCACCTCTCAAAGAAGGGTTTTATGTACATATGACTATTGATTGCATAGACCACTGAAAACAGCAGTTTCAACGCACTCTGACATGCGTTTTAAGCTCGTGTTTTATATCCATGTGGGTCAAGCACCTAAGTGTAAATACAAGTATTTTTCCGGAATAATGAGAGAATTCACGAAGACAGTAGACCTACTTCAGCACCATTGAGCAAGTTGGATGCTTTTGTATTCAGAAGAATAATGGTGATCAACTGAATGAAAGTTCCTATTAGCAACAATAGAGTGGAATGTAGGCGGGTCATGTTCTCAGTAAAAAAGAATTGGTAATTTTTGAATTTTTTTATTGAAATCAATATATACATCAGCACTTTTAATTACTTTAAACATCCACCCACCTTGTCATTCCGCTACGCCATTCCGCCGCATGTTCCTCTGTGAAGCGCAATATATTATTTATAATATTCTTACGTGAACGTAAAGCATGATGAGAGGAACCTATCTTCTTAAGGGATCATCATAAGAAATATACCCCCTGATCAATATTTAAACTTAAGCTTCTCCTGCGACGAGCGCTTGAATATTGAATAGTATAAAAATTGAAACACTGCCTTAGCAAAAAGTTTTGAAACATGTTTTAACATAAACATTCCTAATTTTCTGCCAGATTTCATTTGAACTTGAAAAGGGTTGAACATTCATCTTAGGACTTGGGTAGCTCTATTGATAGCGTAATTAGCCTAATTCCGTTAGGTCTAATCTTCCCTACTCGTACTTCCCCAAAGTTGTTTTCGTATTATTTACCTACCTAGATTTATACTTCTTTTAAATATAATTTTAAATATATCGTGGAGCACTCCAGAGAAGAAAACGAGGCGTAAATGAACGTAACTAAACTTCTACTCCCAATCAGGTGCCATATGATACTTTTATTATTATTATATTTTTTTTTAATTAGAAACCGTTCTCTTAATTACATTTTTTTATGAACGTCGGATGTCGCCCGTTAACGACCCATGGTAGAATATAATCTTTTCCACAATTATTGTGTCTGAGGTTAGGAAATGAAGTACTGATGTGGAGCAAAACCTGTTCTTCTTCATTCTTACCTAATTGAGAAGAAAAATGAAGAGATTTTTCCTGCCGAGCAGCATTCAGTAATGTGTCAGCCCTGATTCCAACCTTGTCGCAACACAGGCAGCTGGACCTCACGAGTCTGTAAATTGGAAAAAAAACTAATGATAAAAATAGAGAAGTAATCAAACTACTTTTGAATTAAACTTTTGACCCGTTCATTAGAGTTCGTCAACAAATGTGACAGTTGAGGAATCCCCACGATAGGTCGGAATTATTAGACGAAACAAAGCCGCTCGACATAATAAGCGATAAGCATAAGTACACAAGGCAGCAAAGCGCCTTTGTCAAGCAATAATATCTTCACATCAGCCCTGGCTAACTAGATCGGGGTCAGTTTACTTGAGATTCTCACACAATTCTTATAGATATCATTAAGAATGTCTCTCGTAATGCGAGATTGTATATAATATTTTGGCTCCGTAGACGAGCTAAAACTTTTTCTACGAGAAAATGCCCATGTTCGATAACAACTCGACAAGTTATGATATTAGACCTTATTTTATAAAATATAATAGAAGAAAGACCCAGGATGGAAAATTTGTGGAATTTAATTTCAATTCGACCACGCAACAATTGTAATACTTGGGCATCCGTTTCACCTCGAGTTAATTTTTTAAAATGATATTGCTATAAAATAATTTGAACTTCCGTGCTCCAGTTGTAAGTCTACTCAGGAAATGTTCTATGATCGAACAGAGTTGCCATCGTTGTAAGTATGCAATTTTGTACCATGGAAAAAAAGTTAATAAGTACCTATACGCACAAAACCCACTTCATAAGAAATGTGGGGAAGACCACCTTAAATACTTTTTGCAGTGATTTGCTCTAGGGGCGGTGCAGCTCCAACCATCTAACACTGTATGGGTATTTGCCTAATAGCTACGATAGTGATGAAGTGAAAATGACGAAATGGTCAAATCGCTTGGTTTCAGTAACTAACGAGAACATGACGGTCTCGACGATTCAAGCATCACATCTGAAATACCAAGTTTACTAGGCGGGAGAAAAAGAATGTTATAGGTCTGGTTTAGCGCATAATTTCTGGGTTTAGCGCTCTATAACTGGCAAACAACGGTGATAACGCATAAAAAAGTTTTTATTTCCGAGAAATAAAATGAGCGAGCCATTGTCGTGAGGATGAGTGATGGGAAGGCCAGAAGTTTCCACGAGGAGGACGATGAAGGCGAAAAAAAGAAAGAAAAAACTCAAGATGAGTTTTCAAACCCTCCACTTCCACCTTGGCCTCGAGACGACGAATTATATCCTAAAAACAGGGTCGAACAAAAGAACTTCAAATGGCGAAGTAATTACTCCTGAAATTAGTGGTTTCCTTCTACCACGCACTCAGCCTGCGGCTGAACAAACCCACCAGCATTCCGACAGGCTATTCTTCTTTCGTACCAGTTCTTATCTTCCCCAAGGGCGTTTAGCTGGCGAAAACTCCTCGGGTATTGTCCTCATGGAAGAAGAAGGCGACTAATATCCTTGAGTCTCGTTCGGGGAGGGAAGATGAGCGAAATGGGGAAAAATACAGCGCGAGATTTATTTCATCGCAGACGATGAAAGTTTCATTTTTTTCAATGGCCTCATTTTGTATCCAGGCAGTGAGACCAGGATTTCTTAAGCGGGCTCATTCACTGAGAAATGATATTTAACAATATTTTTGAAAGGCGAAAACCACTCCAACGCATCTCCAGGCCTGTTAAACGTGTTTTCATGAAATTGGCTCTCGAGAAATCTGAAGCGAGCGTACATGCTACAAAACTGCAATCGTCATTCAAGATAATAATTTTCAAATAAGACGTCGAGATCTCGTTTTAACCGTCGTACCACAGTGACTGTAAGTGGACATATTCCTCGAACACAACATAGTGATAAGACAAACAGACACGTGTGGACCTAGCTTATTTATTGTTAAACGTTTAGTTTGAGAGGAAAACATTTTTTTCAGTTCTTGGGAACTTTGATCATCCCTCGCTCCCTTGGTGATGCCTACTAACATTTAACATGCCCAAGACACGTACTTGAATCTCCTCTAGCAGAGTTTGTTGTAAAACCACCCCCATCTCTCCATGTCATATTTATACGATCACCTACCAACATCGTGCGATCGATTTGGAAATGAACGATTAACTGAGGACGATCCTTTCAACCTCCTCCCACTACCTCGCCTTTATAATTGTACCGTAGCTCGAACAAAACCCTACACCACCCCTCGGTGAATCAGATTTAATAAGGCAGTAATTCTAGAAGGGATGAGCTTCTCTGTAGGTTCATTGTAACAACTGAATCAATTTGCTGCAAGCGTGCTCTTGCCTTTGAGAGGTTACAAAGTTCATAATGCTGTTTGTTCGGAGTTCCACAAAGGTTCGAACGACCACGAACGGTGGTGAGCTTTGGGCAGTAACAGCAGTTTTAATCATGATCCCGCCGTTTTTTCGTTCAAATATGCTCTTGGAGCGCATGGAGTTCGCATAAACTACTGTTGTTGAGATAGCTTTATACTGATTGAATTCAGTTCGAATCTGGGATAGTACATGAGTGATACAAAGGAAGGAGTGTCCCTTATTCACAGCATGGTAATTTAAATGTAGCACGATTTCTTCATGCCAGATGAATTCGACTATGTGATTAGGATGGACCCGTATTACACGTTTTACTGGAAGACGTTTGGAAAACATTTCGCTTGGTTCTTTCAATCTGTTAAAATTAATGAAATCGAAGTAGGAAATGTGTGAGCAAATTTTCATTCACCCCACTCAAGCGTTGCCGATAAGTATGAGTAGATATGTATTTTCTATAAAATAGTGAATTTCCGGTACACCTTGCTTCTGTTGTTCGTTCGTAGGTACCTAATTGATTCTCTGGAAATGGGACTTGATCCTCATTTCAACTCATTTGGACCTAAAGGTTTGAACTTCTGCGTGAACCTTTCCCTAAGGTCAAATATAAACATACACGTTTTCCTCTTTCTACCGCCTCTTTTCAGGTGAATTCCTTCATAACTAACACGAGCTCACAGAAAGAGAAACCCATAGGCCAAATATTGGAACGCAAGCCACGGCGCCCTGTCCTCCGAATAAAACCTAAACCGGTCGGAAGAAAACTTGGGCGAGAAAGAGCTCACGAAAGAGGGCCTTCAGAAGTTACACAGTACCCGCATCACGTATTAGCTGTAGAAACGTGGATCGTCCCTTAGTTCGCTCACACTTCAACCAGTTCACGGAGTAGAGCCTGCCACCGAAAACTTATGTGCAAATAATTCCTTTCTTATCGAGCGTTATAAAATATTTATCCCTTCGCTCCCTTTTTATCCCAAGTTTATAGTGTTATCCTGTATTATACTTCCATCGCTGAGACTAGAAGGTTCTGGGGGAATTTCATTTGCAAGTTTATACTTAGACCCGCTTTATTACTTTCCTTGAGCGGAAAGTTTGAAGATCCAACAGAACGAATCCAACGGAACATGCGGAAGAATTTCAAATGAGTGCCACCCAAAATTAAAAGGAGTTGGAGATGATTGGAAACGTCTCGCAGCCCGACCCGGGAAAACCACGATACGACCTTTAAACTAAAATAATTAGGAATCCTGGCTGTACTTTTTCTAAAACCGATCTTCTCATTTGATTTAACACAGCCTATATTAAATCAGGACCAAGCAGATCATTAATTTATTCAATCAGCTACAACTTAAACTTATTCTGTTTGATGTATTTGTTATATATAATTTTACGCTTACTTATTTCAAGTTACCGATACTCGATTTAAGCGGTTTTCACTTATCATTTGAGCTCCCGACTGAGGTGGTGAAGACCAGATAACATTTTCACGTTGAATCATCCCTGGTAGACTCAATTCCCCGCAGACTCAGGCTTGTCAGGGAAGAGATTTCTTGGTTAGGGGTAGTGGCTGTCAGAGGAATTACGTTACACTGGCCTCAGAGGTTGTATTTCTCAGGCGAGTGATCACCAATGTAGCAATTTACGAAAAGCACGTCTGTGCTATATCAATCTTTGAACTCTCCATCTTAGTTTATGCGAAGCCCTTAGAGATCAGATGTTTCTCGACAATTTTCTCCATTTCATCGGTTAAATTAAATCTAATATTCATCTTAAAGTGGATGACTCGAAAGAATGAAAATAGCTGAAACATAGCTCATTCCTATATTAAGATTTTAGGATTGTATCTATCTTTACCTGTCACCATCACCAGCTAAATGAATTCATTAATTATTTAACAGACAGCTTATACTCTGACCGTAAGAGATTACCAAAATAAGGCTTTAGATCATGTAAATGTTTATTGTGTTTTCTTTTCTAACCATCCGAATGAGATAATAAAGTCTCGTTGTAAGGATTTTAGCGACAGTTTCTCTGGCAGAGTGGTCGTACAAAACAGGCCAATTGGAGCTAATGCTGGTGAGAATGGAGCACGGGAGAGGGAGGGAAGAAAGATCGAAAAAGAGAATTGGCGGCAAAGACTGTGCGTTAACTGAGCTCACCGAGTGGGAAAAATGTTAACGGTGCGTTCAGAGACAGGCGGCGTGGAAGTGGCTTTAGTTAAAGACCAAAAAGAAGAGACGCCTGGAGGATCAGGGAAGTATTAGAATTCATTACTCTTCAGTAACCTCCATCCAGAGGGTCGTGAACCTTTTCTTTCCCGGCAACGTAGCATGATTGGGGCTCATTCACCCAAGAGCACTAAAAGTTTGTAGGGTCATGGTTCTCATTTTGAATAGAAGATGAGTATTAGAGGTTTTTTCCTAAAAAACTGAAAGTTCATAAAGTCTGATGGTGTGTTTTGAATATAAGATGAACAAGAGATGTCATTAATGGGGAGGCACATCTACGTACGATGCTGAAATGGAGAATGTAGGTTTCTTAAGACATGCACTCGTCGGAGGAGTGGGTTAAGTTGATTGGCTCTGGAGGCTAGTTTTTTAGTCATCATCATCGATCGAAGCTCGGGATTCGGCATGATGCCTCTATAGGCTTTATACATGAAGCAAAATACGCGTAGGATGGATGTGGATCCAATAGCATATTGTCAGGCAATTCATTGTTCGAAGCTAAAAATTCAGCCTAGAAGATGCTGGAACTGTTCTTTCATCCGACAATTATATTACGGTCATTTGGTATTCGATATGACAATAAATTGATGTAACATTGTGTAGTATCAGAGGGTAGTCGGCCCCGCGCACAAATTCTCCGAATATTTTAATAGATTTTAATGGAAAGATTAGTTGTGAAACTGAAGGACCCTCAGACAACCGTCAATTCATTCTTGGCTCCGCATGATGGGATTTTGTTGGAGTTTGCGGCAGTTAAATCAGACGTCATTGTCTTCAAAGGCCAGCACATGAACAATAAAGCAGCTACACTTGTGGACACCGCCAGTTGTCCCATTGCATGAATATTAAGAGTGTTCAATCCAAATCCTTTTTAATTATTTTTTTTTCAGGGGGCAAGTGCTGTCCCCTACGGCACTGCACCTTTAGGGTCTATTGTGGCCCGCTCTTGCAGAAGGGAGGTTGATGGGCCAATCCCTTAACCCTTCGAGGATGGGGAGGTCTTGCATCCTCATTCGGGTGGGGTGGCGCACTCGGTGGCGCCAGACTTTTTCGTCAGTTTCACCTTCTATTACCAGGTTTCGAACAAATCAATGTATGTGCATCATTGAATAGAATTCAGACAATACCAAAAGTGGGTTTTTTTTTTAAATGACCAGAAAAGGAACACATATAATAAAAAGTTGACTGATAAGCAGTTAGTACTCGTAAATGTTAAGTAGGTATTCAAAATAACTTCAATGAACTCCTTGACGATGCCCATTTTCACACTAACTCATTCTTCATCGGAATCAGAAGCCGCACACGTTTGGCACAGTGGTGCACTTTCTTGCCAGGTGAGCCTTGCAGGTGAAATTGTAGCACTGAGAACAAACAATGGTTGTATTGATGTTCTTTGCTCTTCCACATGTGGAACAACGACCTCGCTTCTTCGTGGGTGGTCCCTCACTTCTGACTGATTATTCATCTCTACTGAGAAGGAAGCAACCTTCGGATGATGGCTTTAGCATGCACTGTGAGGCCTTGCTGCTTTTGTCGATTCTGTATCTACGTCCTCTTGCCCACAACTTCTTCCTCATCAACATCCGAAGCTTCTTCTTGACCCGATCCTTCGTCTTCCTCTGACAACTCTTGCAAAACTCGCGCAAATTCGGAAGGAGGTATGGTTTTTTTGGATCGGGACATCGTTGGTGGGGCGGCGCACTCGATGCACCAACACGGAAAAAATCGAGACAAGCGATCTGGAGCAAGGTCTGGGAGGAACTGAACAATTCCGATGATTGAAATGTTGTACGTGACGTGTAAATAGGAGGGTAGAGGGTAGGAGAGATTCCTGGAAGCTATAACTCTTGATCTCCAGTGAAAATTCAGTCACTGGCGCACTCAGTGCACCGGCCCCACCCTCGAAGGGTTAATCTGCTCGTGCATGGATTCTCGGAATCTAAAGCAACAGCTTCCGTTGTTAAAACAATCAGGTGGAGACATGGAATTGTTGAGATCCATTCTGGCTGGCTTCATCGTGGATTTTTCGTCTAATTACCACTGAGTGGAGCACATTGGCAAAACTGATGCCAACCGGGTCCCTCCCCAGATTAACAATTTCCATCATCTGCCTTCAGCATCGAGGGTACTGGACGAGATTCGTGCACTGCCTACCCCTTCCAGATATTTTTCACGAACTTACTTCCATGTGGATTTGATGCATTTGCTTGGCCTCATGCATTTCAACCGTTATTTGTACAATCCATTCCCCCACATGACAAATGTTGGAATAATCATACTTTACTGATGTAGTGTTTTAGCGATTAAAGGCCCATTGAGCATATCCAGCCACGCCAATCGTTAGTTATGTTCTAAAACGTTCGGATCAGTTACGGAAATATTCAAATGGTGGCATCCATTTTCAGAACAGTCATCTGTTCCAAAGAAATTTGATTTGCAGATTACAATTGCCACTTCAAATGGCACGGTACAGCAAGAGCAACGCTTATTATGATTCCCTCGGGATACGGCGGCGAGGGAATTGGAGTGAAGAAGCATGAATTATCTCTTTCACCAATCGATCTGGACCACATATAGTGCGTGGCTGTGGATTCTTGTATGTCAGAACGCTTGCTCCTCGTTCAAAAACCGCCTTTGACGAACTG
>CM034000.1:19349584-19386615 GCA_019603395.1 Cyrtorhinus lividipennis | reverse complement strand
GATGGTTAGGAAGTTGTGAATTCACCCTCCTAATAAAGTTATTTCACTAATCCATGCATCACCGTTAATAACAAACCGTTAAAAGATAATTTTCCGGGTTTTTTTTTTTTTTTTTTTTTAATTTACTAACTACTTGTTATATGTTATGAGGGTTAGGGATAAAAAAGAGGACCTTTTCCCGGCTATATCCTGACAATTGATCATTATAATTTTTTTTAAAGGTAATTTTTCATTTTATTTACCATTGAAATGATCTTTTCTTTGGCTGTTTCAATCATAAATCTTTTTCATATGGTTGAAACGGTTGATTCATACTTATTTAACGTTTTCCTGGGGCAAATCTGTTTGTACTGAGGCTGATTATTTTCTCATTGTGAATTTTCAGGTTTCTTTTTGATGGGAGGGGGCGGGGTGAATGGATTACTGCTTCTTTAATTGTATAAAAATAGCGAATTACTTGATTAATTGGTCCTCCATTCTTACCCCCTTCCATATAAATATGTGTATTCGTGCTATGAAATATTATTCTAGAACGTTATTGCACTTTTAAACATTAGGGTAGACACATTTGACTGGAAGGAATACATTCCTACGTTACTTACACATTATAAATAAGATGAAAATAACGTGGAAAGGATTTCTGTCGTCCATTTCACGTAGCTGTCCCTGTCTGAGGGACTTTTGGAAGGATCGGAAGCCACATCTCGATTTCCCAGGGGTCCACGGATTCGCTGGTGCGTAGAAGAAGATAGTCTCAATTAAAATGGACTCCTTTCCCAACATACCGGCGACGCGATGGTGACTACGGCCAGGCAACATTCCCATTTGAACTGAAATGGGGAATGGTACGTTTGGAAAGATTTAGTACACGACGGTGAATGCGTGATGAGAAAGGTTCCAGAGAGTTCCTGCCCTAACGTCAATGAAGGGAAGACCATCTGAACCGAATGGCGAGGCTGTGTAACTGCTCAAAAATTTAATAGAGATCGCCCACTTCACCTCGCCCTTGGTTGCTCCCAGTTCCTAGTTATGATTTCCCTTATTTTTTTGTACTATTTCTTTTCCGATTATATTATTCTGGTTGGAATTGTGTTTTTAGTCAGCTACCACTTGTTACGTTGAAGTGGCGACACTGGGTTTGTTCATGTTTGGATTTATTACCATATCAGAACATAGGACTAATGTAAATAGAGAGATTATTTTAATAAAGATAGAATTTGAATCATGATTTCAATGAAAATTTTTTGGTAAGCATGCCTACATCACTCAATATGGAGAATGTACTCTATACATCCTTCTGTGTTCTTAGATCAGAATAAATGTTTGTGGTGAAGAAATGTTTTGGAATCTGATTCATTCCCTTACGGTCAGTACCATTTATGGTCTATTTAAAATTTATGAATGGGTATGGCCCAAAGTAATCAAACAAACGCATTATTGACCTATGACAAGGGAAGATTAGGAGAACTGGGAACTATGAGATGTATCACGTAAGATGCACACGCTGGTTTTTTGGTTCATTGTTTTTTCGGAATGGTACATCCTATACATCATGTACTATAGTAGGTCCAAGGTAGGGAAAGAAGAGTTCTGCATAGATATCATCAGATGATAATGTACTCCCTTCGCTTCCATGGCACCTGATGGTAGGGTTGCCAACACAACTGGAGGATCATGGTTCCAGATTGAAGGTTATGCTTTTTCCCATCTCGTGGATAGGTACTTCTTCGGTACGATCCCAAAATGAGAGTTGACCCCTTCATTTTGACAATTGTTTCAAGATAAGGTTTGGACTCTGTTAACTATTTAACTATTAATTTAACTAGTCTTGTAATTTCTGGGAAAGTAATCACAAGGATATTGCAATCTGGAACCTTCTACCTTCTTCTTCTTGATGTGTTGGTACTATTTTAATAGTGGCTGGGAACAAGCAGGACCCTCGTTTTGCCTAAATCGTTTCTAGTAATTTTTCAGTCCGATCGCTCAAAAACCGAGGCTTAATACCTAGGTGTAAACAAAAAAAAAGAAAATGAGGATTTTGAAATGGAATGAACTTCTTTTTTTCTTCGAAATACATAAACACCAAAGCATGTGGGGTATCATTTTTTCAATGAATTTCGACCGTTAAAATCGAACGGGATGAGTTTTGGACCGATTACAAGAAACGGGTGAAATGTGTACCGGTGTACAGGTGAGATGGGACTTGAAAAATGGGTTTTGAGAACCTCTACGGGTGAAGTAGCATAATATTCCTCTAGATTTCGGACGCTCAATAACTGAATTCAGTTGTTTGGGGTACCAAACCGAAGCTGCTCACCCAAATTTGGCATATGCCGTTCAAATAGAATATGTATTCAAGAAAAAATTATTTCTAAAAAAAAAAAATTCTATGTAAAAAAATACTTTGGTGACTTCAAAAGTACGCTTTTTTACACAAGAAAGGATAATAGAGCATTGTGTATTAATTTTCAGCGTCTTTTCCAAGTTTTTTTGTTACTTGGGCTTATTAAAAGTTGTGGTCAAAATGGATTAAGTATGCACTATTTTTAAATTTAATCGAGATGATTCAGTTTCTTTTAATGGCACTTCAAGCGATAAATGAGGACAGCCTCACCAATTCAGATTTTGAATAAATTGAAAATTCAATTCTCCCAAGTCTGGCAGGGGTTTTTGAATATATTGTGGACCTACCTAACTAGATGATAACAAATTAAGTCCAATTTGGATTTATGGAGTGCTTGTCACTCGGTCAACGGGTCAGATCGAGGGCCAAACGAGGGCAGCGAGGAGGCAGCGAAATGAACTCCATCTATGAGATATCCCTCGATTCTGAGGGGGGTCCAGGGAGGTTGAATGAAATTCCTATTCCCGCGAATTCTGTCGGCAAAACTTCGCAACGGTTTCACGTCATCCCCTCGCTAGGCAGCAGCACTCGTCGGAGATGAACCCACCCCCCACGTGACTTCCACGCCGCCCCGTGAGAGGGAGTTTGTTGTCAGTTTCGGTTCAGCCGCCTCCAATTGAGGAGCCGCACGGCGAGGCGTTCTCCGCGCGTGATTAAACACGTTTTAGCCGGCCGGCAGATAGAGAAAAGTTCAAAAAATAATTATTAGGTGGGTTCGAGAGGTGACGCGAGGGAGTTCAGGACAGAGAACAACAAAGATTCATGCAAGAAAGAGAGCACTTTTTCACAATCATCAGAACGTGCAGGCAATCGACGAAGATACACTTATCCCATGTCCTCACGTTTTGAAAATCTACTGCAGTCAATGACGTATAAATTCCGTAAATACGTTAAGCTAAGCCCAAAATAAAGATGATTATTTTGTAAGCTATCCAAGAGATAAATTTAATAAGATCAAAATTGAGGGGCTCAAAAATGCAATGAAAACATTCAAGTTCCCAGTTGTAAGAGCGTTTGGGTTTGAACTTCCAAATTTAGACTCTATTAGTGGCCGAATAGCACGTAAGTTCTTGAATCACAAAGGTTACTGCGCGAATGCACAGTTTTGAAGTCCTATTAAAGGCACGACAAGCTTTTCCGTCATCCGTAAGCGGAAATTTATCTTTTTAAATACAGATAAAAACGGAATGAATGACCACAGACAACTTTCTTTTGGTACGGGAATAAAAGAGATCTGTACAAGGAGAGAAGGAAAAAAAATCCTAATAAACCCACACGAGGGCTAAGCTGCGTAGGGCCTCATTCACGTTTACTGAATGATAAAAATTAATAGGCACATTGAACGCTGCTGGACAAAAAGCGACAACAATACCCCCCCCCCTCTCCCAAATTGATCACTCTGAGTTCCAAAGAAAATTTCAAGTTATTTTCCAAAATGTTGCATTTTAGCATTGTTAAGATTTTTTTTTTTTTTTTTTGGTTGGTTATTTCTAGACTAATCAACCTATGTTTTCATGCAAATGGTCAACCTCTTCGATTCGGCTAAAAATTTTTTTCTGGTCGTTTCATGGTTCTAGATCAAAAAACGCTGCAAATTCTTACACAGGGGTTGGTTATTCCTCGAACCAGTCGTATGGAGACTCATTTCTTCAACATGGGGGAAATAGGGATAACGGTGGGGTGCGGGCGTCCCAGACCATCCCAATCGATTCAGTGTCCATGATTTAGTGGAAAATGATACCCCACACCCTAGGTTCCAGAAATCTCGAAAACCATATTCAAAATGGGTAATTTATATACCCAATTTGACCCATAACTTCTTCCAGTGGGTGCCAATCGACCTGAGACCCACTTCATTGGATTCAGCTTCCAAGATTTAGCGGAAAATGATACCCCACACGCCTAGGTTCCAGAAATCTCAAAAACACATATTCAAAATGGGTAATATATACCCAATTTGACCCATAACTTCTTCCAGTGGGTGCCAATCGACCTGAGACCCACTTCATATGATTCAGCTTCCAAGATTTAGCGGAAAATGATACCCCACACGCCTAGGTTCCAGAAATCTCAAAAACACATATTCAAAATGGGTAATATATACCCAATTTGACCCATAACTTCTTCCAGTAGGTGCCGATCGTTCTGGGACCCATTTCAAATTATTCAGCGTCCAAAATTTAGTGGAAAATGATACCCCACTCGCCTAGATCCCCCAAAATCTCGAAAATCCATTTTTCAAAAAACACATTTTGACCCCTACCCCCCCAAATTTGGTCCGATCGGGCTGAAAAGCTTGGAGGACCGTCCTAGGCCGGACCAAACCCTGACCCAAATTTCAGATTTTTAGAAAATTTTCTTCTACCAAAAAAGGCGTGGACGGCGGACGGCGGACGGCGGACGGCGTACGGCGGACGGCGGACGGCGTACGGCGGACGGCGGACGGACATTGACCTTTTTTGATCTAGACATCATGAAACGTCCAGAAAAAATTTTTGAGCCGAATCGGAGAGGTTGACCATTTGCATGAAAACATAGGTTGATTATTCAAGGAATAACCAACCAAAAGGTCAAGTCCGTCCGCCGTACGCGCCGTTTTTGGTAGTAGAACATTTTCTAAAAATCTGAAATTTGGGTCAGGGGTCTGTTACCGGCCTAGGACCGTCTTCGAAACTTTTCAGCCCGATCGGACCAAATTCGGGCGGGGTAGGGGTCAAAATGTGTTTTTTGAAAAATGGATTTTCGAGATTTTGGGCGATCTAGGCGAGTGGGGTATCATTATCCACTAAATTTTGGACGCTGAATCCAATGAAATGGGTGCCAGAACGATTGGTACCCACTGGAAGAAGTTATGGGTGAAATTGGGTATTATATTACCCACTTTGAATAAGTATTTTCTAGATTTCCGGTACCTGGGCGTGTGGGGTATCATTTTCCACTACATTTTGGATCCTGAATCGATTGGAATGTGTCTGGAACCCGCCGCACCCTCTGTTTTCCCCATTTCCCCCATGTTGAAGAAATGAGTCTGCATGCGCCTGGTCCGAGGAATAACCAACCCGTGTGTAAGAATTTGCTGCGGTTTTTTTTTTTTTTCCAGCAGTCCTCAATGTGAGGGTTAGTCAGTGAGTTGGAAGTTGTCGTAGGTTTAGTATAAATAGCATCTGGGCTTGAAAGTTAACGAGTAGGAACATAGGAGGAAGAACAAAAGAATCGACAAAAAGAATAGTAATTCTCGAGATAAAGGCGCTGAATAAACAGGAACTTGAGGAAACAAAAACCTTTTGCCGTGCGAGTTTTCCACCTCAAGGTGGCTCCAATTTTATACCCCACGTGGGTTACAGGGTTAAAGGCATAAAAGGGTTCGCTCGGCGAGAAGTCTCTCGTTCCAGGAAGTGGCGTAATTTGCATGACAGAAGGAAACTTCCATCGGAGTTGGTTGACGTTCTGTGTGCCACACTGTGGGCGTTATAAGGCGAGAGAGGAGAACACGAAAGCTTGAAGGAATAAATTGGAAAGTTCTAGCACGGCCTGACTAGGAAATTTATCGTAGCATTCGTGTAGAACGATGTTTGAAGGAATTGGACTTTGCGGAAGGTCGGAGTAAAACGAAACATGATGTGATTCATTGAGATGAATCAAAAATGTTCGGCACTACTGCTGTTGAACTCAATTGAGCGGAAAAGTCGGCAATTAGTAGATTTGTGGAATATGTGTAAGCTTTTCAATTATCGTGTTAATTTAGCACGTTCAAATCTCGTGAGTTGAATCAAGGTAAGCTTCCACTGTAATCTTCCACCAACCATGTAGTCTTGCAGCAGGACGCCCGCAAGGAGCAACTGCAGTACTCCCTTCTGCCTAGAGTTGGAGGGTGGTAATATTATATAATTGAGACGTAGAGGCTTTATTGCTGACCTACTTAGGATTCAGAAAAGATGCAATAACTTGCCGACATTTTTGATTAAATCCAAAAATCAATGATGATTATTAGTAAAATTTTATTTGCGAAAATACAAAAGTTGAAACGTAAATTATTCCACAATGGTTGATTATTCCTGTAGCAAGAGCCTGGAGAAAAGAGTGAGTGAGGAGTGTCCTGGACTCATTCCAACCGATTCAACGTCCAACATTTAGCGGAAAATGGTACCCCGCACGTCTAGGTACCCAAAAATCTCGAAAATAGCAGCTTATGGGAATTGGAAGCATGGAAGCTGAACAGTTGAATAAATGGTTGATGATGGTGAAGGGTGACTGGACGTGTTCTAACAACCGCACAACAAAATTTTACAGCGTCCTACAACATATATCGCGGGTTTCACTGATGAAGAAATCTCAGGTCCCATGAAATATCCTATTTAAGTTTGAAGGAGACCACCGTGGCGTCACCGCGCTTCAAATCTGCCTTTATAGTGTCATTTTACGTGATAATAATCTTCTCCAATGTTGCTCTCCAAGTTCCTCCAGGTGACAACTTGCGGAGACTCTTGCAGATTCGCGGAATAAGTAAAGGCAAGGTGCACAAGCTTTAAACCATTAGTCTCTAGTGTCTCACCACGAAGAGGTCGCCCATCGTGCTAAACGTCCAAATTAGGCTGTGGAGCCTTCTCCAGTGTCATCTTGCTTCAACTGCTGAGTCAAACGGGTGGTTAACATGACTCAAGTCCCCCCGAGAGGAATCGGGATGGATAACACATTTATAGGGGTCATTGGCGATAACATCACGGTTTTCCGAGAATGTCTTCCGATTTTCATCAAATTCATTTGATATTTGATCTAAACATGTTTTAGTATCTATGGTTGTTTACGAGCCCCTATTCTCGGAATTACACCCTAAAGAGAGTTTTTTATTATTATAAGGTATTAATAGTTATTAAGTTATTTATAGTTTTATATTAACTTGTTCTTCATCGCCAAATTTTGACGTCTCTCTCTCTCTCTCCTCCCTCCTCTCTCTCTCTCTCTCTCTCTCTTTCTCTCGCGTAGAGAGAGAGGTCTTAGAATAATTTATTTGTGCGCGAATTTCCGGCTTCATTTACCTACCTTCAGTTATAAATCAAATTCACAAATTTTCAAAATTACTGCCTGTATGGAGAAGGAACTGAGTAATTCGTTACACTATTGCTTCACTTTGGAAAATCTGGCTTCACTTTGGAAAATCTGGATCTTCGAGAGCCAAAATGTATCAACACCGAGTGTCGGTAAAGGGAAGGTCCCAGAAGAATGGTCATACAAGGGAGGAGAACACTTGAGAAAAATCTTGAACACTTGAGAGGATTTTCCATTTCTTATTCGCCAGTACTGGTAGGTACTACCGAGACGAGATTTCCATTACCGGGCACCCCACGGGGAAGCTGAGCCATCGCCAACTGCAATTACAACGTGTAATGGCGCTGGCGCAAATGTGTCCTCAACACGCCTAATCCACGGCGCCGAGCCTCCTCCACACCCAGGGAAGGAAGGTGCTGGGTTAGGGGCTCTGTAAAACGCAATTATATCCTTGCTTTCCGAGATAAAGTGAAAGGCGAGGCGAAGGAGAGGCTGAGTGAGGTTCATTGTTTCGACTGGGACGTCGGCAACGATTAGTCGCTGAACGAAGTGCAAGGTGAGCCCTGCAGTGTTCCTCGCTGGAGTTTTACTGTTATTGAGGGGAAGCACGACAGCATTAGGCTCAATTAGCCGGCGTCGTAATTTCGAATCAACCGGGATACGAACGGAGCTGGTCGATGTCTTATTTTCGTGCCGTTAGCGTGCAAACAAGATAGCGCTCCCGCTTATGTTATAGTCCTGATTACCTTATCAGCTCCACAAATGGGTTTCTCAGTCGGCCCGCGATCGAATTTCCCTTGAGCAAAAGTAATGATAAAATCGATCCACTGGCTAAACGAAAATAAGTAGTAATTATGATTACAAATCCGAATTTCCTCAGTTCTCCATTTCCACGGCCCAGGAATCAGAGCGATCTAGGAGCAAACGCGTTAACTCGCGGAGTCAAGTGAACAGAATTTCCGTAATTCCTAGGAACTCCATAATTTCTCGAGCTTTTCCTCCCATTTCTCCGAAGAAGTAAACGTGATTTCCTATTTCTAAAAGAAACGCGGGCTACCAAGTTAATTCTCCGTTCCAAGAAGATTACTCTTACAAGAATAATACTGTTCCTGACAGTCTACCCCTACTTCAAGACAGTACTGTATTGCTGGTTGGGTATACACTATGAGACTCAACATCCATCATTCTGGATCATCTACACGTGAGCTTCATGAAATGGCGAATCTAAAAACGCTGTTGCATTCGAAATGTTACCACCTACCCTCTCTTATTCCCTAAAAAAGTGATGTACACCGAAGCCAACTGGTAAGCACTCTCAGGCCTCATCACGACCTTTTCAAATCCTCTTTTTCCATTGTGAATTTCCTACCTCCACGAAGAATCAAAAACTTCCATACATGAACAAAACAGCTTATTCTTGAAAAGGTTTGCTCAAACGGCAGCGTCCCCCATAAAAACGCGGAATGGAAAAAGAGGTTAATCCCGGCGAGCCATGACGCCCTAGAATGAATCCGATGTGATACTAGGGGAGTGTTGGGAGGAAGGTAGACAAATTGCCAGAGAGAACCGGTTTGCCTCTAAAACCGAGGGAATTAGATGAAACTTTATCGCTTCGACCTTATATAAGGATTTACTGCCGACTGAGCCTTCGAAATACCAAACCGAATCACCTTTTTACTTTTTTTTCTTTTCACGAGAGAAGCGTCCGTCATAATCGGTGATAACCAACTTACCGCTCGAAATACGTCGTGTTTGGGAGAATTAATGATGGAAGAGGTACTCACCTGGAAAAGAGAAGGTAACGTTAGAATAAAGATAAAAATAAAAAAATTATACATGGATTTACCTAGTCATCACATAAAGACATAAAACCTTCTTTTTTGATGAACAAGTGTATGTACATAATCCATCTTTATTTTCGAGCAATTAATCAACATTTTTTTCAATTCTCAACTTCAGAGGCGAAAATCAATGGACCAAAACAATGTACTAAATCCTTACAGCTTGATGATGATAATAATTAATTTTTCAAAAGATTGGTGTACACAGCGGTTTCGCTCTCAACCCGGTGAGCAACGGACTCTTTCAGCGGGACAATGCCTTGCTTCGACAGCAGACATTGCAAATATTTACTTGTTGGACCCCATTGCGGATGATGTTGAACCCAATTTTTCCTTGTTCGTATCAACATTCTGCACACACGATGACCCTTGTTGAACCCAACAGTTCAGAGAACAACCTACACTAAGACATTCTCACAGATGTCAACTAACTCACGGCCCACATATTGATCAACTAACGCACTTCATCTCCCAATAAGCCTCCATACCATTACATCCACCGGTCTGAATACTCGAGAGACCCATCCACGCCCGACCTGGTACTTCGCCTGGCGTGAATCATCTCGCTGTTTGGGAGATGGAGGCCCTGTAACGCTATGATTTAGCGACGTGTATATATCAGGCACGAGATAATGGAAAGTCCGTTAAATTTACGCCAAGACAATTCGCTACTACTCTAACGGTACGTGGGTGTATTTGATATTGGAGAACGGGAGTACGCTCGAAAGTGTTTACTCTCGTGTATAACAGACCTGCAAGTTGATTCATGAGGAAGGGAACGTCAGTTGGAGGTTAAATGACATGTCCGCGAGGTGACAACCGTTGTGAATGATTCGCAAATGATGGAGCACTCACATATGGACGCCTCGGCAGGATAAGCTGCCTTCGAGGTCTCAACGGTCGTTTGAGGGCGGGGTAAATCCGCTGACGTGGACATTTTGAATGTGATGTTCATAATAATATTAACAGCTCGACCGAATTGGGCTTTTAAAAATGTCATTCCATCCCATTATGAGTCCTTGTTACATTAGAGATAGTTGAAACCTCCTCAATACATCACTAGTGACGAAAGTAACTTCACAGCATGTCGTGCTATGCTCTCAAGCTACTTTTAGACAACATGTCTACATAAATATGACGCTGTGAATTATTTCGCAATGGTTATTCATTCCACGGAGCGAAATTATAAGGACAATCTTCAATCGTTGGTATGTTGAGCTTATATTGGCCCATAAATCAAATCTAAGCTGTGAATTTTTAGCCGTTAATAATATTTAAAACAATGTTTTGCGATTCCTGAAAATTTATTGTTTAGGAGTAAAAAGTCAATTTTTTATGATTTTCTCCTGTTGTACAGTTGTTGAAGAGTGCTTATGCTTGGACAGAGCTCTCAGTAACCATACGAGATGGATATGACTAGAGGGTAGAGGTAAAAAAAAAAAAAAAAAAAAAAAAAAAAAAAAAATCTAGAACGAGGGTAAATCCCCTTTACGCAAGAGTTAAAATGAATTATCCTGAAAACTCAATAAAATTGTACAAGAGCCTCAGTCGGGGGGCTTTTGTGATCCCGCAGGGCACTTCTCGGTTTACAGGGACCTTCATAGCGCTTCACTTCTCTCGACTACTTTTACCCATCACACCCCCTCCCCTCTCTTCGCTGTCTACTACGATCGTCCTGTACATTACAGTAAACTCGTCCCATGCCGTCCATAGTCTCCACTTTGCCGCCGAGATTTGCATTAACCCAATCCAATTTGTCACTGAAAAAGAATAATAAAGAAGCACGGGGCGAAGGGGAGGTAAATGCGGGGTAAAAGGGAAGAATAGACGGGTGGCTGGAAAAAAAACTTGGTGCTGAAAGGATTAAAGGAAAAAAAAAAAAGAAAAAAAGCGTTCTGAATTCATTATATAGCCTTCCGTTCGCTTATTACAACCTTGCTGTGTTTCATTTCTGGGAGGAGTTGAGAAGAGACTGTGAGGGTTTTTCGAGCAGGGAACTGAAGCATGACAAAGCTACTGAAATTTAGGTCCTGGGTCCTGAGAGATCCTTTAATTAGGAGTTACATCCCTTCTGCCTTAGTCTGCCCGGTGTCCTTGCTAAAAGCCTTCCGACTAACTAAGTCAAATAAACGACCTTTCATCTTCAAAAGAGAAATGACTTCTTTTTTTACGTTTCAATTTGTAGGATAAATAATTATTTTTGTGTTTATTCGGGAGGGAAAAGTCGACGAAACGTCGAGCACCGTTACGCTCAAAGTATAACTTAGGCTTTTGGAGGCAGAACCACACATAATATGTGCGAATTTCAAGAACTGTTGATTGAGTACTTCTGAGGGATTTATTAGTAGGGCCGATATATGTGGTTACATCAGGGCCAGCTTGATGCCCTGTTCTTCTAAAATTACTGCCCAGATAAAGTAAGCTGTAAATAATAATATTATCGACAACATCACTGTTGTATGGCTCGATATGGGCTGATCTATTCCGGTACATACTAATGTTCTAAACGTAGGTAGGGTACAATGAAAACAGACTCGGAAATTTTGCATGGAAATCTAGATGTGCAGGGTATCATTTTCTGCAAAAATTCATAATGGTTTGAAATGGGTCTCAAATCGATATCCATACGAAGTGGCAATCCACGGAATAATATTAATATTCTTCTCATTTTATAACATAGGATTTTAGTGATGAGTACCTAGAAACTTTTTGGCGTCCAACAAACCACATGATCTTATGTTTTCCTATTGTAAGTTCTGTCTGCTGTGCAGCATACATGTAGAGCAGTGTCCTGCTGAATAAGAATTGCAAACATTTAAGTTAATCCCACGTTTTTTCCACAAATTTGCAAAGATCGATCCCACCATGTTTAACCTATCAATATTTACAATGTTATTGGACCCTGTTTTTTGTCAAACAATATTATTCGATCTTCTCGGCGAGATTCCCTCGAACGAGAACAAATGCATAGCCTGAAACCTCCAACCATGGCTTTCCCGTTAATGGTGATACCTTCAACTTCAATAATTCCTCGAGGAGCTTCAGTGTACACGTGACAAGATTTGGAACGGGCACGGAATCAGGGCGGAGAAAAGAAAAACCAGAGCGCGGTCGGGGAAGAGAGATGAGTGGAATTAAGTTTACATCAGAAGCCCATCTGCGGCCCCTGTTCTGTCTAGTGGGTCCTTAAGCTCCGGGTTTTCTCAACGCGCGATTAGAAAAGGGGAAGCGCAAAAAGTTGAAGGTTTCCCCGAAGTGGCCATTCATAACCGCAGGTGTTCTCCCGAGCCTAAAATTGTTTCATCACTGTGGTTACTGTTCTGGAATAATTCACCAAAACGACAACTTCGTTTCCGGCCTGAGGGTAGAAATGATATTCAGTAGAAAGGATATTACGTAACTAGACAATGATGGAACCCTACTGTAAACAAATCACAACACATGATATCTCCAATTGCAACTAATCATCATGCGATTAGCGTTTCGAGCATGTGTCCATCGTACGTATGAAGAAAAAACTCGTATCCATGCCTGATCATAAAATCACTCGACAATTTGAGAATTAGCACTTCAAGATGTTTAGGCCAAAGAAATGACCGTTTGCACCATTTTTTAATAAAAAAAAAAAAAAAAAAAAATTGGTAAGTTCATTCTGGCGCCAGTTTTTCCCGTTTTAGTTCAACCGCCAAAAACAGAAGCCGTTAACGGATAGAAAAAGTATTCATACATAACTTTAAAAAAAATCTAGTTTTTGCAGTTTCAGACTCCAGTCGAGTAGGGAATCATTTTTAGGGTGCTGCAATGATTCTAATGGGTCGCAAATTGATTGCCGCAGAAAGTGGTGTTGTACATTTGAAAGAAGGACATCAAACTTCAAAAAATGCAGTTCGACTTTTTCTTCTCATTTAAAATAGATGAGTACAAACTCTGGAGACGTCAATACCATCTCCCCTCCGTACTTTGTAGAATGATACAGCTTTTTTGAGTGGAAATGAAAATTTTTCAAGTTTAATTGAGAGTTTCCCAACTCAATTTTGATATTTTGAGGGAGGGTTCTCAATTGATGTGGATTCTTTGGGAGAAGCTATGAACCGTCGGGGAATAATTTGAAGCGTTTTAGATATGGTATTGTGAAGAAATAAAAACATTGATTTACTGGAAATAAGTTTAAAACAGTATGTAATCATAACAAGGTGGTTACAACCAGGTTTATTTACATTTTCCGCTATTTGAGATTTAGAGGTGGGGTAACCGTTATAACCTCACCAACCTGTACTAGACGCGCCTGGTGGGACAGGTGGTCACCAATTTCTGAAGTTTGCTCAGTTCCCCTCTTACTGGCTTTTAATATGAATTGCATGTGTATATACAAAGGGCTTTCAGAAACTGTAAATTCGATAATGAGTAGAATCACGCAATAATGCCTGATTATACATACGAGCCTTTACGTGGTCTGCATTTTAAAACCTATCCCCTAACTCAGCCAGTCTTATGTAGTTGAATGTATTATAAAGGAAAGGATCCGTCAGGTACCGTATTGTGCTAGTGGTGAGAGAGGCGGGTTTCATTCTATCTCCAGGGAAAGGAAAAAAAAAGGACGAGAGCTGAAGGCATTAGGCGGAAAAGTGAGGACTTTTTGTGCGGTTAGCTTCATCCCTTCTTCATCTCCTATTCTTCTAATGACTCCCTGATACCGAAAGCTAATTGACATCATGAGCCTCCACTGGGCTCAACCTTCATATAAGAACTCAAACCGAATAGTAACGCCGGAACAATAATTAGCCCCGGATAAGGCCGATGGTAACGGGCTGCATCTTAGCGACCCTTAGGGGATCCTCTCATCGAGCACGGCCGTGCTTTTCTATCCTCTCTCAACTGCCGTCTCCGATTTCCCATCAACTTTTACCGCCGCCCTATGTCCTTAATCTCTCTATTATCCCGGGTATTGCTCTGGACTTAACACTTTCCCGGGAAGCCCTTCAGATCGCTCGGAACGAGAAAAAGCTACCGGCCGATTCCTTCGAGCCTCCTTATCGTAAAGGAACGGTTACCGAGCAATTACCCATTTGAACGCCTTTGAAAAACCAAATGGCGTCGTTCCATAAAGAAGAAAAAATCGTTTGCTCTTATTGGATGGTTGGAATCCTTATGGCCGCCTTTCTTCAAAGGACCTTTTTATAGATGTATTCAATAGTCCACTAAATCATTGGGAGTGCTTATTTCTGAGCAACTATTGATGCACATGCATCGAATTCACTCAACGCGGAACAAAAAATCAAAGAGCTGATTGACGGACAAACAGCCTCGATTCTTGCCGTGAAGGGGAATGACCTAGAACGACGAGGTATAGCTTTCACGAGTTTTGACAATTTATTGACTTTATACTTTGCTTCATCTTATTCTTCACCTCGCTCACCCCTTCGAAATACCTGTAACAAGACCAGCGAAGTACCCACATATTTTATTTAATTATTTATTAACCAGTGTCATTCTCTCGCATACAGTTGGCATTGTATATTGCTGCAAAATATACAACTACTCGAGATGTAATGTACGAGGAGATATTATATTGATGATAAGCGCGCTTCAAAAATAAGTTTGTGACGTTACCGAGATCAGGAAACTAACACGAGCACTGCAGCTGCCTAATTATCAAGGATATAAACACAATTTGAAACGTTTAGCAAATTTTCGGAACATCAAGCTGTGGTAATTAATATATTTTATTCTTTTATTATTTTTTATTTTTTATTTGTAATTTAGCAGGGAGAAGCTGTTGTGACCACACTGAGTCAGGAGAATCATACTTGAGTAAAACCCTGCTTCTTTCTCCCCACAAAATGTTGTTTTTCGAAGTGAACAATACCTGTTGGTTTTATTGACTTGCAAACATCCCTTGTCAGCTTAATCAAATATGGTACAGCGTTGGCCTTTTGAAATAAGCTCATTCGGGCTGAGCATGTCTTTACGGTAATAATGTGTCGACAGTCCTGACCGCATTTTCTCAAAAAACCACGTTGAGCAAATACATTATCACAATTGTCGAAGATCCAAATTTAATGCCAACATCATTACCCTGATATGATGAATTGAATAACTTATCTTTTAGATTTAGGGACCAAATCTGGACGAAGAAAAGAAAATTCTTAATGTCAACATGGACAAAAATGTGAATGGGACAAAATTATTTTACAACAGAACATTCCTGAGAGCCTAGTCCGTTGTTAGATAAGGTTAACCTTCCTGTACGAGCACCAACTCCAAGACTTTTTGGAAAAAAACATTTGCCGAGAGCGGACAAACATTCCTGTAGTGGTAAATTTTTAGTAGCCTCTTCCAACCTGAGCTAATGAGTGACGTAGAGAGTATGAAGGATATACGAGTACACTAAACTCTGCAATCGTTATTCTAACACCATCAAGATTATGATAGATAGGTACCCACTCTGGAAATTAATGCCACAATTCAGGCGTTCATTGAACCACCACGAATACGGGGCGCGAGAATGAATTAGCGGTTGTGAATAGGGATTGGGTTTATTAAAAAGAACAGATTAACCCCCATTGTGGAAGAGGGCCGCGACATAAATTTCAACCCGAGGCATACATTGTGTCGGGCAAATGATCGGTTTTTGCACGGACACACACTTAACTTCCAGGCCATTAGGCTTCGTCCCTTGCAACGTCGGAAGGGTTAAAATGTAGGGTCGAACAACACTGTCCGCTTCGCCGGCTCGTCCCCGCCACAATACATAAACCACAGTTGAGCCTGTAGAACTCGTGAGCTAGTAGTTTGGTCAACTTTGAATCAAAGTTCGGGGTAGTCCGTTTTTTGGTGCGTTCCGACAGGTGGAGTTTGCACAACTTTATTTTATTTTATTTTAGTCACTCAGACGAAACTCACATTTTTCTGAAGGCCGACTCTGAACACAAAGTGGTCAAGTTGACATTACAAATTCATGTGATCTTGAGATATTGTTGGAGTCGCAAGAGCGATTCTGAGCCACTAGCGCTAACGCGATTCCAATTTTCTGTCTATTCATAGGGGTTTGGACTGTTCAGAGCTGCCAACGTGATAACATCGAACTTCGTCGAAGTTTTGAGTTGGTTTTATTCCCGACTTGTCTACTTCAACTAAAAACCTAGGACGCGAATTGTCCTAACTTATTTTAAACTAATTCAGTCATCCTATTTTGCTCGTGGAATGTGGAAAAAGCCCCTAGCTTGGTAACTCTGGTCGCAAATCCATCAAACAACGGTAAACTCCCACAAGGGTTTCTCGAGTTACTCAACAAACAGTGGCGCTAGATCGTTGTAACCTTCAGAAAGCCACCACCAGGGAGTGCGGAAGTTGAGTTTGTGTGATGGAATGTTCAAGACATTGAACTTTTTTTTTGGTGATTTACGAGTTTTTCAAATTTAGTTAGGTCAGTTACTGATGCAATTCATATAGAAGCTTTGGTTGGCAGTCTCGCTAGACTGATGAAAAGTTATTTATTCATTTTATGCACTCCAGAGAACAGGAAATTACATGGCTCCAGTCGACTAAACATTTAATTATACAACTAATTTGGGCATGACCTATGGTCCTGGGGCATTTCCACTGTATATACACACTTACTTATATGTAACGAAATTGGAAATAAAAAATCGTTCATTCATTCATTCATTCAATGTGATATTTCCTTTCTTATTTTTTCTCCCTACTTTGATTTTTCTGGCCTTATCAACACTCTTTACGCACAAATGTATAATGTATCTTTTAGGATTTAAAGTTGACGAGTGGACTACGTGAGACCAGCAATACATCTTTTCAAATTGTAAATATCCATCAAGTTGTCAAATTAGCGCTATATGATAGCTATTTAGTCCCTCACAACTTGGATATGCGAAACACAATTTTGATCTATCAGGGTTCGTTCTCGTCCGGTAAAGGTTTAACTCAAAGCTGTTCAGAATCACTTTTTCACGGCTGAAGGCTGCCACTCTTTTCCTTCGTCGACATAGCACACTCAGAAAACTGTATCCCAGTGGTGGAGGTCACGACTTGGAAAGGCTTTACATGAAAGATTGATTTATTTCAAGGTTGATGGTCGTTTGAGGCGTGAGGATGGTTGAAATGAAAGTCCCAAATCTGCAGACAACCCTCTTCACTTACAGGAATTGGATCAGCCAGCCAAGAGAGATCGAAGAAACGGAAAGAAAATGGAGGTGTGAGAGAGCGCACAAACGGAAATATATTCAATATCAAATTTGATGAGTGGAGGCAAGTCTCTGCGGTAGTGGACTCCATTTTGTCATATATCTACGTCATTCTCACCTCCTGGTTCCCTTTACCAGACGTAACCGAAACTTAAATCGTCAACACTCAGAGGCGCCCATGGCTGCAGCATTTGCCAAGTTGACTGAGAAAATGAAATAAAAATCGCCTAAGTTTTCCCTTGACTCACACTCGCCAAAGTGGGGCAGAAGGAAGTCTATAAGAAGAAGCCTCGTTTATGTCTTAACGTTACCTATACTTTGAATAGCGAAAGTATGATTTTTATTCATCGCATGCACTCGACCGAGGGGGAAAAAACGGATGGAAAAGGGTAAAGAATAGCAGGGGGTGACAGTAATGGCATTTCCGACTTTCCAAAAGTATACCAAGAAGGCTCATCAAATGAAGGCAAGGGCTATTATTGTATTTGTAGGAAACTTGCAAGAAAAGCGAACCTGCCTCCGTGAATTATTTATGAGCCTCGACTATCAAGAAGCCTCTGGCTGGAGGCTCTTCCCCTCCTTCCCCTCCAGTGTAATTCGCTCTTCAAGGAAGCTCCTGCCCGAAAGCTTCTCTGGAGCCTCCTTGAATAACACATCAAAGCTCAGACGTTTTCGCGAGTACCGACAATTACATTATATAAGAGCCGGTAATTGTAATGTAATAATTAGCGGTTTCGTTCTTTTGAGCTGGAAAAGGGGAGAAAAGAAAAACCTTTACCTTGTCTTCAAATAGACATTGAAGAAAAATGAAAGTTTCATGGTCAAAAATCCGAATACATTTTATATTATTCCACCTCCATTCAGCCAAGGTAAGGTCAGGCCAGGGAGGGTTTTTTAAAAAATAAATAAATAAAAATATCGGGAATCTGAACGAGGAGCTAGTACGCGTTTGAGTTGCTATAATAAGCACAATAATTGTAGAGAGAACGTACATAGAATATAATATAGTTTATGCAAAATACAGATTTTCTTCGAGATCTGGACATATCTCGTCAAAAATGCCCGTCTCTCACGTTTGTGAGGGATAGCCTCAACCAACTTTCAATTTGGACGTGTGTTCTTTCTAGATTATTGTGGATGAGTGAAAATAATTCATTTTATAGCTAAGATGTAATAAACAACCCCAGAATCTGACCACTTCTCAGCGGATGTGGCCTTCAATACCTCTTCTCTGTTCACATTCGTCAGTTCTACAAACGCCACAAAAGGATTCGAAGTTGGTCGAGGTTGGCCCTTTTACTGTAGATACTTACAGAAGGAAAGTCTAGAAACGTAAAAGGTAAAGAGAGGTTTGTTCTCGGGCATCCAAATAGTAATATCTTGCGGAAGACAATGGGCGCCCAGCCTTTGCTATCAGGTCCCAGAACCTCCCACGAACTGCTTTTCCTAGCCCAGGCCGCAAAGCTTTCTTCTCAGGAGTTCGTCGTAAACTGCAAAGAAACTCAGTTCCAAAAAAGAAAAAAAGAGACGACGAGCGGTTTTAATTCCGAGCGGAGGAGTTAGGGCATAGTTGACATTTCCGGTTTTCCCTGTATTCGATGCATTCCGAAGCCGTCACACATCAACATCACATAGCTAATAATGTGTCGCAAAACTTTGGTAAGCACGAAAGTCTAGGTGGATAAAACCAACACTCATTGTCTTGCGATTATGGGTGAAAAACGCTGTTAATTCATTCACAGGGGTTGGTTATTCCTCGGACCAGGCGCATGGAGACTCATTTCTTCAACATCGGCTTCTCTCAGGGTGTGGCGGGTCCCGGAACCGTTCCAATCGATTCAGGGTCCAAAATTTAGTAGAAAATGATACCCCACACGCCTAGATAAAATAAATCTCGAAAACACACATTCGAAATGGGTAGATAGGCACCCATTTCGACCCATTACCTCATCCAGAGGGCGCCAATCGTTCACGGACCCATTTCATTGAATGCAGCGTCCAAAATTAAGTGAAAAATGATACGCCATACGTCTAGATACCTGAAATCTCGGAAACACATATTCAAAATGGGTAGATAGATACCCATTTTGACCCATAACTTGTTCCGGTGGGTGCCAATCGTTCTGGGACCCATTTCACTGGATTCAGCGTCCAAAATGTGGTGGAAAAAATACCCCACACGCCTAGATCGCCAAAAACCTTCGAAATACACATTTTGACCCATACCCCGCCCAAATTTGGTCCGATGGAAACTTCTCAACTTGCTGCATGCCAGCAGAGGCAACCTGGCCTCAGGCAGTAAAAGCTTTTAATCTCACCAAAATTAATGCATTTAAAAGAGAGAGGGACACTTGTCTGCCCCCTTAGGTACCTCTGTGTTGGATGAGCAAAGACTCTTTTGGCTACTGTAGCTGGTGAGCTGAAGGGGCGGAGACAAACAGTTGTTAAAATAATTGTATTCTAGTTTTCATTTTTACTTGGAATTTAGAGTATCTTACTGCAGCTTCTGTCCAATGTTCTAGTGAATCTATGTAGTGTCTCCATGTCTTGTGCCTGCATTCTACTTTGCATGGCATGAAAAGAATGACAGAAAATTCAATAAAATAATTGACGAGTTGGCATTCTTAAGGTTAGAGAGAGTGACCACCAAAGTTGAAGCGAGGAAAATGGGATACTCCGACGGGATGAGTCGATCTCTAGGGAGGCCGAGGCGAGCAGAAGTATTGAAGAAGGGAACAGCAGGTGTAGGTACTTGCGGCCAGGAAAGAGAGGCTGATTAAATCCGCAGATCCAAGAGGAGCTAATTTCCTGAGGGAGACACACGGTTGAATCAATAATACGGAGACGGTAGTGTTATGACGTGAATTGGGTGTTCGGAGACCCTTTTACACTTTGAGTAGGTGCGAAAGACACTATTTCTCGACCCCATCATTCACACTCATCATTACCTCCTTGTTGAATCTATAAATTTATACGAGAGTTCGATACCTCGAAGCCTTCTATCTACTCTCGCTTTGCATAAATGCTGGCGCAAAGTTAAATCTTCAAAAACGCTCCTTCTCAAGTATACTTACCTAGTGATAAGTGGAAGCTTGCTATTATTCTTCCATTCTTTCATTTTGTATGCTCTGATCGTTATTCCACACAAGCACAAACCGTGTACTTTCCTTTACTTTCATTTCCAAGAGACATCGTAACTCTTATTCTTATTGTTATTTTTATTTATTCATTTTATGTAGATAACTAAATACAAAAATATCTAAAAATGAAACTGACTACAAACTCACAAAATAATATCGTGTACATTCACAATTACTAGTGTAATATTCAAATTTTTCATCAACAAAATGTTGTTGTGTAGCCTTTCAATATCGTCTCAAATGAATTGCACGAACCGAAATATTGTATGATATCGACCGTCTATGGGCATCAGCATACCTCATACATGATCTCAACGTGACCTGTGTGGCAGAACCGATTCATCAAAACTACTCGAATGGTAGTTCATTCACTATCGGGAATGTCGAAAAGCTACGTCCATCTTGAAGGTGAAATCATTCTGAAGGTGAAAGCGGGAAATCTCGATTCAAGAGGGCAGAACCATTACGAAAAACTTGAACGTGATTCGATTTAGGCCAAGTAGTTTGTATAATAATGGAAAGTCTAAGAAAACCTCCTCCCACCACTTCAAAGCTAAATCAAACTTTTTTAATCTGCAAATGTATTTTCAATCCTTGTTCCTCTTCTCCACCTTCGAGGTCCTGGAAGAAGGAAGCCTTCGCACAAAGAAGATCTCTTAAGAAGAAGCTCACAATCATCCCTAAGTGCTCTTATCCTTTTCATCCGCTATCTCTCGTTGCTACCTCTCATGTTCTCCAAAGCCTACGCTATCACGGGTTTCCTCTTTTAACTCCTTTCTCGGCTCGATTTTATTAATTTAATTCACTACTCTTGCCTCTTAGCTCTTTGGCTGAAGGTGGGAAAGCTTCTTGAGGAGGATTCAATGCTGGTTCGGCGAACTGACGCGGGTAGAAACGAGAATATCGATGTACTGATGGGTATTCTTTGATGGGTTTCCCAGAATTACATGCCTAAGAGCCGATTTAACAAACGACACAGAAACTCCATTTAACGGGAAAGAAGTAAAAACGTAGGCTAAGAAAAGTGTGGATTTCACCACGCAAAATGAGTATGATAAATGGAGTTTCTGTTGATCTCGTGTTAAGCTAAAACGAGCTATAAACAGCGGTTAATCGGCAGTTAGGGAGGCTGTGCGGTGGCGATAAGAGTTATTATAGAATTTTTGAGAGGCTTAATAATATAACCAGGGTGGTACGATTTTTATTGATTCCATGATCCTTTCATCAACTTTCCAAGATCGTCGAAACAAAAAAGAATGATTTTCTTGCCGTCGATGATGAAAGAGAGATAAATGTGAAATGAACTTCTAAGAGTTCAACGCCAATACTTGATAACCTTCTTCGGGTTAAACGTCATTCGTTAAACCACAAGCTATGTGGTTTGATAAGAGACAACGATTTATTCGAAAAAAGTAAATTACTTCGAAATAAGTGAAGACATGTTATGGCGACTTCATCAGAGGAGCGAAATTTAACATGATGAGTGATTTCCACTTGGGCGCCCTCAGAAGGATACTCATCAATAGGTGAGCGTTCTCTCTGAGAAACGTTCCGCCAGATCGAGCCACCATAGATTCGATTCAGTTTCGAGCTTAATTGGTGGCTGGTTCGTATATGCGCCCACATTTCCCGTTCAATGACCCTCTCTTCGTCCAGTTTGACATTCACCTAGCTGCGTTGTCCCACGCTCAGAGTGACAGGGTTTTATCTATTTCCAATACCGCAGGCTCAATCGCTGCTAGATTTTCCTTCGGATTATAATACACTCTGAGCACGGCTATGCATAACCGATAACCCTCCCATCGCCCGACACTACTAACACTACTATCTCTCCTCACCACGTCCCGTAGCACCCTACAGCCCTCATCGATTCAACTTACGCCTTCAGTTCCTACTCCTCTCTACTTCAAATCTCCTTCTTCTTCCCTCAATGAAATTGAATTTAGTCCTAATGCGCGTCTAGGAGCCGTTCATCTCCCCTAATGGCTGTGACAAAAACTTGACGACATAATTATTCTCGTAGCTTCTCTGGCATATCTCAGATGGTTCACGGATGTGTCTACGGTCGTGGATGTTCTCCTAAGGTTCCTTATGAATTCTAAGGGCCCCTGCAGATCTGTGACAGTACAACGATGCATATCCTGACTTCCACCGCCACCACCGCCTCAACCTTCTAGGCACCTACACCAACAGTTACGGGCAGATTTTCAGTGTTCTTAAACTTATTGCAGCTCTAGTCACTGGGACCATGACGCAAAAAACATGTATTGTTTGAGCGAATTTTCTTGCTTATGAAGGAGGTTTTAGGTAATATGCGCAAAAAATTATCAACATAGTCATAGTACATATGGGGGAATACCCTCCCTTCTATCTGTTGTGAAACATGTACAGATGAAAAACTTCTCAAAATTTATTGGGAGAATTCGCAAATTGGGATAACAAATTCATAATTCGACAGGGAAAAGCTTTAAATGTACGAACAGAACCTGTGAACCAATGGGAACAGCATACTTACATTAGAGACCCCAATTGGAAAATGTAAATAAAATATATAAAATTAAGATAATAATTGACTAATTCTTGATTATATACTTTAGACGCAACAGGAGTTAAAAAAGTTTGAAGTTGAAGAAATCTCGTGATCGTACATACTCGTACATTTAAACCTCTCTCCTTAATCAGCACAGAAAGAGTAGCGCAGCAAACGGCACATGAAAGATAATTTGTTAGCTGCTCGTTTTCTCAAGATAGCTTTCGTGATCTCACGCGATCTGAATGTTACACTAATTCCCTAATAGACTCCCGCCTTTTATTTTTATGTAATTCTGAAATTAATTAACTGATACTTCTCCTTTCCACAGCAGGAAACCCTCCACTTTCCGGGCCGCTATTAACGACTATTCTCAACGAGAAAATGCCCCCTAAAGTTCTTCGAGTATCGAAATGATGTTTGATAACTCGAAACTCGAACTCCCCAATTAGTTGATTGAGGGCTTAGGGATGTCTAACTGTCAAAAGGGTGGGATCACAAGCTTTTTCGAGTGGCGGGAATATGAAGTTTTTGTTGGAAATTCGTGAATAGTTCTGATCGTGAGAGTGCTGGAATACATTTGTCAGGAGTCTACTTTAAGAAATAGGTTTAGTAGTAAGTCTACTTTAGGTATCACCAAGATTTGCAGAGGAAAGTTCATTATTTATTCAAAATTCTATATTTTTGAGTGCGAGTACTCATAGTTTCTATCCATTTTTATATGTATGTCCTATTAGTGTTAGTTATATCTCTCGTACATTATTCGTACATCGCTTTCAGGGATCCTCAGGCCGAAGAATATCTTATATGAAGTATGCAATACCAGCAACACCATCCATTATGATCATCTAGCGTCCTGTGAATGACTCAACAGCCTATGTAATGTGTGGGTTTGTTTGATTGAAAAAGTTTTTTTGCAGTGGCGAGACTGGATTATTTCATTTGACCCCACACTCAACACCCTAATCATCTGATAAATAAATTATATTATTAAACTTGTGGATCGACCGTATTCAATTGGAACGCGTACTCTAAAAAATCGCGTGTTGTTTGGCGTTGAGCATATGGATAGTTTGCTAAATGCAGTCGGCAGACTCTGGATTCTTGTCGTTATCTCACTTAAAAAGTACACCACTGTTGTAATTTTCTACAATCCGCCAAGTTTCTGGGAAAGACTTTTTTTGTTCTTGAACACTCTTATTCTGCACTGCACCTCTTCTTCTCTTTCGACACCACAGAATCTACTGGGAGGTTTTTATAAAAATGAGTTCTGCTCTTGAGTTTGGATTGCAATAGAGTTGCAGAGATTCGTTTTTCTCAGGAGACTGCTCGGGGAATCCAGACCATTAAAAATAAGTTTTAATTTCTCGAAGAGCTAAAAGTCGATGGGGAAGAATACGTTGGAGAGCGTTCTTCCTACAACAAAGATATATCTCAAGATAAAGAATGTATCTTGAGGTCCTTTTGATCCGAAGGATTTAAATGACGACCGAGCGAGAGTGGGAAATGTGCCGCGGGAATTGCGAGCACTCCAATATCCCCCACCCCCACACCTCGGATGGTCTCTTACGCACTTTCTACTTCTGCACAAGCACTGGAGTTACTCCTTCAGTCACTCCCCCACTCCCTTTCCTCCAAGGAGTCTTTCGTAACCCTCGTAGGTACAGTCTTCAGTTAAAACGCTCATCTGGGAGTTCTTGGCGTCCCCTTGAGGTACGGGCTCCAGGTGATTAAAAACAGCACGGTTGGACGGCTTAGCCTTCCGCGGGCTTAACCTCTGAAAGCCCCTTTTCAAGCTGTAAGGTTTTTTTTTTTTTTTCAGCAAAAAATAATTTGAGCCCACCCACCTCCTCTTCCCTCATTCATTCTAAGCATTCCAACACTCCTCTTTACGCCTTCTGGTTTCATTTCAGAGCCCGTTTTTCTCCTATTTTCGAAAAGGATGGAGGCGATGAGGGAGCCCTTTTCATCAGCGTCTTGTTCACGTCTATAAAAGAACATTATTGCCGCGGTGAAGTATAATACGCCCATGAATCTGGTAGTGCTGGAGAGGGATGTTTTACGATCCCGAACTTACTTATACAAAATAATACCGTGTAAATCATTTCGAACACCGGTAGTAACCAGAAAACCACAGGCCTCTGGTAAATGGAAGGGTCCTCTGATAAAGCCCAGTACCAGGTGTTAGCCTTCACGAGCTGATTTGATGAAAGTTGTGGAGGGGGATGTGGGGGGGGGGGGGGAGTGATATATTGAGGTATAGCTGACTTGTGGCTAGTGTTCAGAATACGTAAATTACCTGTAAGATAGCTCATCATATTTTTAACGTATGATCGTAACCGAATGGTATGTTCTCTGCTCTCATTTTCTTCTCCCTTTCTCATTTCAGAGTTTAAGTACAAGGCTTCTCCAGCTCACTCAGGCTTTTGTGATCTCGATAGTACCTAACTCGCTTGTAGAGAGTGCTAATGGTTGTGAGCATATATAATTTATATAAGAAAGATAACCGGGTAGAATGTGGTTAAATTTAGGTAGCAACGAGCGACAGATTTTCCACTGCCGGCCATTGGGCCGATTCGTACAATGTACTGGATCTATTGAACATCTTTTTTTTTTTTTTTTAACTAACACGCATTTCATTCACTCTATCAATCTGAGCTAGTTCAGCAGAACGAATACCTGGCAGGGTCGTTCATTTTTCTGGGCTCGCTGTTGAATTTACCTGACCGCAGCCCTCTATCGAGGAGCATCCGCGGTTCCGAAACATTACAAGAGAAAATCCATACTCGAGGGAAGTTGCAAAAGCCAAATGCGGTGGTTCAGAGCCATCTGGTGACCTCCCTTCTGACAATGTAATTAGTCCCCGCTTTGAGATGCCAGTCGGATAGCTGAGGTGGCTGACAAGCTCCGACCCCCATCGCCTCTCTCTGTCGAGACTGGAACGGGACGAGGGAGTTCTAAAAGAGAGCCAAAGGGCGAGAGTGCAGGAACAGCTCATAATAGAAGGCTTGAGCTGAACTGGGAGTTCACAGAAATAGCGCTGAGTCGGGAGAGCAGAATATTTTCAGCAGTCTCATCGTCATCATAATATCTAGAAAATGAGTCTTATGATAACGTGGCTTGGTGAGTAAAGTATTATTGAAAAAGGATAGGTAAACAAAATTAATTGAGTTAAAGCGACCTAATTGATGATTTGAAAGTATTATTCATCATAGGAAGAGACAGATTTTACTGTAAGGTAACAGCTCCTTTTCCATTCATCACCATCGCGGTCCAGAGATGTATATTGGCGACAGTTTCTGTTCATGAATCATGAATAATAAATGTAAGAAAAAAAATTAAATCCGAGACATTTGCTTGACATTTTTTTGTTAGAAACGATATTTTGTCTTTACCTAGTAGCAATAAACGGAGCACAATAACAAAATTAGCATGCGCCTTAGTTCTTTTGTATGGTACTTCTACCAGCTCTGCGTATGGACGATTTTTCGGAGAAACGGATTTCGGAGGTCTTAGAATTGTTTTGAATGTATTCAGACAACCAGTTTGGAATCTCCTTTCTTCAAGGCGAGAAATTGAATTCAATGTACTACAAGGAAAATCATATATTTCATTTGATTGAACAGGTAAGTTAGTGGGCAAATGACACGGTTTGGCTACTCATAACATGAACATATCTCATTTGAATGGATGAGGTAAAATTAGTGAAAAATGATACCCCACACATGTTTTCAAGGAAAAAAAGGCCGATTTTCAAAACATATCCCTTTTCACCCGCACCCTGGCTTCGTTTATGGAAATTGCCCGATTTAGCAAATTACTATTTAAAATACACCTAGGTCCCATGAAATCGCGAAACATCGTGTTATTTATGTATATTTTTTTACCTACATCATAAGTCCAATCGAGCGATTGAACTGAAGAAGAGTTGAGCACAACTAAGACCCTTACTCGAGTACACGAAATTCGAAACTTTTTGGAGGACTTTTTGGCGGACGGACATTTTGATTTCAAATGTAGATTTGCAATCTGCAAACTTTGAGATGGAAAAAAGAAGGGTTTTCTGATCGATTCAAATACAAGGATGCATTATTCCAATAAAAATAATAAACTTGAGCTGAAAGTCCGACCTTCGCTCAGGTTTCTTGTGTCCACGCAACGAAATAATTTTGTCATCGGGCTACCTGCTCACCAAACCACATAATCCTGCCACCGGTTCCTTACCTTATGAGCACTGCAGATGACCTGAGACAATAACCAGCAGAAAAGATCGCGGTCCAAATAACCGCCTCACTTAATTGCCTCCTATACGGAGTGAGAGAGAGAGAGAGTGAATAGGGGACCTCTTATTTCTGGTATCGTACGTGTGGAAGGACCTCCAACGAGAAACCTAATTGAAGATGAGAGGAAATTACGCGGTAAAGAAAACGTTTGCGCGAAATTCATTTCCGGTCGTTTGTTTCTAACGAGTCTCTTTGATTGCACCCTTTTCTCGAGGATATTGGTCCTTACGTTAGACAAGTTATAATTATGTACGTCACGGTAAATGTGGGAAACATCCTGGAAAGCAAGCTCGTCGAGGAAAGGGCCCAGCAACGGAAACTTCAGGCAAACGGGACCAGCTAGCAGGCAGAAATCGGAACCAAGCCTGAAGTAATGTGTCAAACAGTTCCGGGCTGGGCCCCAACGTGAGAAAAGGAGTTGAGGTTTTTTGTGGGTAAAAATCTCCACATACCCGGGTCTTTGGTTGCGGTCCCCCCGGTGTCTTATAAAGATTTTCCTCACCTTCCTCCGAAGAAAAAAAATAAATCACGGTAAACGTGGTTACTGACTTATTTCAAAAGGTAACAAAAATGCATTGTCGTGAGTATCCACCATTTAATAACAGTAAGTTGATGATACTAAAAGTTCGAAGCCAACAAATTTTTTTCTTTTTCTTTTTTTATACTACCTACTTTGGTTTTTTGTTCACTCTGGCTTTGCAAGATCTTGAAATTGCGCCAGATTGCGTAGAGACAAACTGAGAACGGCAAAAAGTTGGCAGACCAATTTTTAACGTGTCCCAATCAAATTGACAATCGTCCCATCAATTCATTCCTATTTTTTCTATCCCTACGAACCCCATTTCTATAAATAACGGCCGAAAATCCGACCGGTCTGCCCCACCGGGGCGAAGGGTAGTCTTGACTTTCCGAAACAAGGTCCTGAGCTATTTCCCAAGCTCGGGGTTCCGGTTCTTGTACGGTTTGCATGGCCCGAGCTAATAAATGAGCCTCAATGAATCGAGAGGAAGGAAAAGGCTGCCAAAATAATCCCCAACAACGTGCCTTTGGCAAGGTGCAACAATCCGGTAATACCGAACCCCTTCGGTCGGCTAGAACGAGTACACACCTCGAGCCATTTGTCTTGCGTTTTAATGGACGAATGTACTCTACTTATCCCTACTCGGCCTTCATTGCTCATTTAAAATCCATGGTAATGAATTCCAAAGGGGTCGTTAATGGTAACGAGTTTTAACGAGTTCGGAGCGTGCCAACTATCCCATTTTCTCACTTCCTTGAGAGCAATTTACTGTTTGTATGGTCAAAGCCATTGTTACCGTCTGTAGAGGAATTTCATAATGTCGTCCATTTATCTTGGAATGTCTACCGACCTACCAGATTCATTAGTTACTACGACCGTTCCCATAAACCCAATTCCTGCACAGGAGAGAGAAAAATTCCAATGGAATTGTAACCCACAATTTAAAATTGAACGGCGCATTCATTGTTGATAGTTGTTTCTCAATTAGACGGTTTGACGAGTTCGATTCCATCAAATTGTTGTGACAGTGTTTCAAAAACGTTGAGATGGTAACGGGGTGCTTGTATGACCGCCATTCAGGCCTTGATGTTCCTTCAAAATCATTCAGAAGTGCTGAAGCCCAATCAACACACTGAAGCGATCACTTTTCAAAAACCCTGCAAATTCTTACACACGGGTTGGTTATTCCTCGAATGGGATAAACAGTGGATGTGGCGGGTCCCAGACCCATTCCAATCGATTCAGGGTCCAAAATTTAGTGGAAAATGATATCCCACACGCCATTCATTCTAGCCTAGATCAAACCGTGGCGCAAGTAGCTAGCGCGTTCGGCAGAAATCGAAAGGTTGTCAGTTCGAGCCCAAGCGAATATTTTTGTTTTCTGATTTAGTTTTTTTTTTACCCATAAATTGACCAATCACTTCTTCCAGTGGGTGCCAATCGTTCTGGGACCAATTTCATTGGATTCAGCGTCCAAAATTTAGTGGAAAATGACACCCTACTCGCCTAAATCGCCCAAAATCTCGAAAATCCATTTTTCAAAAAACACATTTTGACCCCTACCCCGCCCAAATTCGGTCCGATCGGGCTGAAAAGTTTCGAGGACCCGTTTCGGCCGGGAACAGACCCCTGACCCAAATTTCAGATGTTTAGAAAATTTTCTACTACCAAAAACGGCGTGGACAATGGACGGCGGACGGCGTACGGCGGATGGCGTACGGCGGACGGACATTGACCTTTCTTGATCTAGACACCATGAAACGTCCAGCAAAAATTTTGAGCCGAATCGGAGAGGTTGACCTTTTGCATGAAAACATAGGTTGATTATTCAAGGAATAACCAACCAAAATGCAGACGTGAGCATCACGTTGAATGAAGGAGCTCATCAAAAAACTGAATCAGCTCCCTTTGCACTATTTCTATAACATTTTAATTATTCCATAAACTTCATCCTCAGGTATATATATATATATTTAAATACAACCTATATAGATCCAGATTTGACTAGACTGGCCAGAGATGCAAGTGTGAGACCATGAGGCAGGTAAATAGGAACGTTTTGCATTTCATTTTGGGCGACATTTGTGCAATCAGCTAAACAGAGATAGTTGGGAATGTTTATTCTATTGAGCTTTTAAACTCAGATATTTGATCATAAATGCATAACATTAAAAAGAAGTGAGGTATGTATTGGAAAAATTGGAATGAGTCTCCATGCTCCTGCTCCGGGGATAACCAACCCCTGTGAAAGAATTTGCAGCGTTTCTTTCTCTACGTCAGTGGTCTAGTAAGGGACAAAATGCGTTTATAAGTTAAATATTTGCCATTTGCCCATTTTATTTCAATGTTTCCTACTATCCTACTAAAGGTGCCAATCACAACAACTGCCACATCAAGCACGTAATTAAAGGGTTCTCGCGGGGAAAGGAAAGCTCGTGGAAGTTTGCAATATTCAACGTAACGCCGGTAGGAAGGAAGCAAGTAGACGTGTGAATTATCAAAATCGTCCCGCTCTTTAGCTTTGCACCCCCGGGCGTGTATTCCGGG
The DNA here is from genome assembly GCA_019603395.1 of Cyrtorhinus lividipennis. NCBI lineage: Eukaryota > Metazoa > Arthropoda > Insecta > Hemiptera > Miridae > Cyrtorhinus > Cyrtorhinus lividipennis. Next base: position 19,356,103 of record CM034000.1, on the reverse strand, counting down.
CTAAATTTTCCACCAACCTTCCGCAAAGAGCATGGAATATCAACAGGGAACGACTTCGGTGAAAGTTACGAGTCTTTTATTCATCGGTTCCTTACCTACGGCGAGTGACGGGCCAGCTCATCTACTTACTGGTGGGGATGCCCAAATGGTTTAAAAAAAAATCGATTCGTACCAACATAATCAAAAACTAAAAACCTTCTTTGATTAGGAAGCTCGATATCTTAAGAAATTGGACAGGTCATAATATCAGTTGTTGTATATATCCTGAATATGACATCGAAGAAATGACTTTTCCATCAATTATAAACGTGGACGAGATTCCCGAAGAAATGCAGTGGAATTCGACCTGAACTTTCAATGATTCTTTTGACTGTATAAAGTGTGTTCGTCATTCCTTCATCTCCTATACTATAGATATAGCAGTGCAATTTTATATGACAATCAGCCACAATGGAATTTTCCCTTTTAGATCATTGGCATTCAACCAGGCCCTAAATAACGAATCGGAAGCTGAGCGAGTTTGGTTTTAATTGAAATAAAAACATCTTGAAAAAAAAAAGTAATAAAGCCGAGAACAGAAAGTCGAAGTGGGAAGGAAGAGCACCGGTCTAGGTAGAGAATTTGCGCCGACCGGGCGGCAAAACTTCCTGGACACGCAACATCTAACTTTCCCCCTTTAACTTGCGATTTTCACCCTCTCGTCTTTGTAAGTACCAACACTATTACCGAATTAGAACTATATTTCAACTCGACACCCTTCTACATTCTCGCTGGTCGGAAACTTTTGCCTTCCCAACACGTTTAAGGCTCCACGAACGAATTCTCGGCGAACTGAGATGTCGCGGCCCGCCAGCTCGGTTCAAACCGGATGCTGTCCAGAAGGCGTGTCTGTAATTTCATGTTGATTACTTTTAAATCGAACCACAATATTGAAGCCCACGAGCTCCCGATCAAAGATCTGACTGTACCCCAGCAGGTAGGGCACAATCATGATTGTGATTAATCAACCAATTGGTTCCTGGTTCCGATATTTAGACGTCTGATTAATCGATAATTGATGTCATTAGCAATTGACGTTTGGCCATTAGCAGTACCTTGCCTTGATTGGGGTAAGAAAGGTCTACGGTCAAGCCTCTGAGTGGTGGTTTGGTGTGAATGTTGTCCAGTGATAACGCAGTATGCTAGTCACAGTGGTGTATCTACGGTTTCTCGCATGTAAAGGCTGTCAGGCTTACAGAAATGTGAGAACACCAAGTTGGGCCGTTAAAAGTTGGTTCAATAGTAGTTTTTACTGTTTTCTGTGCTTGCTGTTTCAACCAACAAAAATTCATGGAAAACCGGACTTTCAAATATCGCTACTTTGACAAAATCTGCTCAAAAACATCGTATCAACACAGAGCTGCTTTAGCTCACCTCTCGCCCTATTGAAATATGTAAAACGCCCTCTCACCACTCTTTTTCATTACGAGCAAGAGGCAACAAAAATCTTGCATCACAACAAAACGTGAAAAAGACGTAGGCCATGTCATTACTCATACAGCACTTGCGATTGAGTTTTTCTTTCGAAAAACTAGGTATTGGAAGAAACGGCGTGGAATGAATCGTATAATTTGATCAAAAACGTAGCATATTGGAACAAGCATTTCCACATAACCGTATAACAACACATCACAACAACAAGGGTGTCATAAATATTATACCTCTATTCGGACGCTGCTTTTGCATTAACAGACCAATTACGTGACTCTTGTTAGTTAGTGGTGAAACTTTTCGAATCACCTACGCGGAATTCCGATTCAACCCAAAACGCAAACTTTTTCCGTCGTTTGGGTAAAGTCTAAACGCCAGAAATGTCTTAATAGTAGCAAGCTACATTAAGCGACAGTCTGAAGGAAATGGGTATGAAAAATCGGGATCCCCCTCTTTATCCTGGCGCTCTCCCAATTCTTTATGAAAATATAAATCTTTTCATCCGTTGAAAGATAACGAACTGGAAAAAAATCTCCGGGCCCCTCACACCCTTGAACAAGGCATAACAAAAGAACGTAACTTCTCAAATTAGAATAAAAATTGTAAATTAGTAGAGGTGAAGGGCGTTCTCGTCATTCGTTTTCAGATATTCCAATTTAAGATCCACAATAGCTGGAAATTCATTTTGCTTCAGAACGAAGTACCAAAATAAAATGATGCGATTAAAATGAATGAATAATGAGATGAAGCTTCACTCTAGGAACGAGTGAGCTTACTCAATGGCTAACCGTGAGTAGGATGAACGAAATATTCATAGTCAGAAGAGCTCCTATGTTGCCTCTGACGAGAAACCTGATGACTGGCTAATTCACGAACTCGGAAAATTGCCAGGGGAAGAATGGGGAAGTCAAATGACAACGTGATATAGGATTCATCGCGTTTCTGTCAAGTTTTGCCATCATCAGCTCGAAAAACGTACCAGGAGCATTCAGGATCTGTGGGAAGGAGGTGCGATCTCGGGAACACGAATCAGATGAACCAGAGCTTCTCTCCATGGCATGGTGGCCTTATGTGGACTTCCGTGAATGTCTCCAGTTATTGTCGTATGCCGCACGTTTGAATATGCACCATCTGTACACACTCGACTGAAATATAGTACGTATACTAGCTAGCGGGTTCGCATGAATTTGAATTTTCACAGGGACCAGCAAGCAAGAGAGACTCACGTTTCACCCCTGATTCTCATGACAATGGAGAGGCTACCTTGAGCGAATGTACACACATTGTTTTTTAAAAAATCGCCTCGGGTGGGATACAAGGTCGACACTCTACTTGGGAAATCGTAGAATGATTACTTTAGACAAAATGGTTCAACAACTAAGTTTAACTCCAGGAGAAACCGAAACGATACCATTTCCACTGATTCGCTTATTATATTTTCACCCTCTTCCGCGTTTAAGGGGAATATTGACTTCGAAAGAAGGCACAAAGCTTGGAAAAATAACAGGTAGGTTCTCCCTTGGGCGTTTTCCGAAGCTTATTATTCTATCTCGCGTAATCCTCTACTCTCGCTTTCCTTGGTTTGCCGTTCAGATGTTTATTTCCGTCGTAAAGTGGAAGTAAAAAGGCTCAGGTGCTTTGCTAAGCTAAATTAACAGCAAACTAGGACAAGGGGGAAGAGCTATGAGGGTAAATCCTAGGGAATGGGGGAGTTGAACGCGAGTTTTTAATACATGACACCTCCGCCGGGGTGCGCTCTGTTTGTGCAGGGGATTTCACCTGAAAGCTTAGCTCCTTTCTTTATTGTTGACTCAAAACCCTCCTGTTTTTACTCCGGTGCCTTAACCCCTCCGTGGATTCCTGGATCTTTCCTGACGTACGGTATCCCGCCTGTGGATCGTAGGGTGTCATTATTCCAACAGAAAGTAAAGCAGGCCGTCCAGGTTTTTGCTCTGACACATCGGCTTAGGAACCTGGTTAGGTTAGTCCACTCTTCCCACAAGTTCACGACGTAGGCACTGACGGTTGCAATCTGAACACACGAGCCACATTACATCGATGGTCACGTTTCCCAGAAGGGTTGTTGTCAAACGAATATTCAAAACGCTGCAAATTCTTACACACGGGTTGGCTGTTCCTCGAACCAGGCGCATGAAGGCTAACTTAAAACTCGGACCAGGCGCACGGAGATACATTTTTTGAACATGGGGAAAATGGAAACAGTGGGTGTGGCGGGTCCCGGACCCATTCCAATCGATTGAGAGTCCAAAATTTTGTGGAAAATGATACCACACACGCCTAGGTACCAGAAATCTCGAAAACACGCATTCGAAATGGGTAATAACTACTCATTTTGACCCATAACCTCTTCCAGAGGGCACCAATCGTTCCGGGACTCGTCTCATTGGATTCAGCGTCCAAAATTTAGTGGAAAACTATACCTCACACGCCTAGGTAGCAGAAATCCCGAAAACACATATTCAAAATGGGTAATAGATACCCATTTTTACCCATAACCTCTTTCAATGGGTGCCAATCGTTCTGGGACCCATTAATTGGATTCAGCGTCCAGAATTTAGTGGAAAATAATACCCCACACACCTAGATTGCAAAAAATCTCAAAAATCCATTTTTCGAAATTCACATTTTGACCTCTACCCCACCCAAATTGGGTCCGACTGGGTTGAAAAGTTTCGAAAGCCAACTGACCAAAATTTCAGATTTTTTGAATAATTTCTACTACCAAAGTTGGCGTGGACGGCGGACGGACATTTGCTAATTTTGATCTAGACACCTTGAAACGTCCAGAAAATAATTTTGGGCTGAATCGGAGAGATTGACTTTTTGGATGAAAACATAGGTTGATTGTTGAAGGAATAACCAACCAAAGGAGCACATAATTACTCATAAGTACCTAATATCATACAGAAAACCTCACGACCTTGACGGGGAAATGATGTAAATTGAAGGAAAAAAATATCGTATCCTATTCATATTCGCTCTTTGCGAACTAAAGTCTTCTCAGACTTCAACTACAGCCCCTTGTCGATTGAATGATATCGTCTGAATGAATGTTGATGTGAATTGAAGTTAACACGAGTGGAGAAGCCAATTAATTCCTAGATATTCTCAGCAGCTGTTAGTCATAGGTAGCACGAAACCACGGAGAGCACTCTCAGACTGTGCACGAGGTGGAGGAATGAGGCGGTTGCCAACTTTGAAGTGCAGCTGAAAGTTGGAAGGGCTGTTTAACTGAGGTTCGCGTACGAGGCCCTTTCGGGTTGTTCGAGGTTGAAATTATTCTTCGTCATTTCAAAACCACTTGACGTCGTTCCGGCAATGCACATTGGAGTTACTCTCGAGGCGAGTGGATTGACGTCGCATTCGTCTTGGAAATGAACGGTGTGCAAGGTTAGGAATGAGGCTTTTCCAGGCTAACCATCAGGATGAGAAAAGTTGAATATTTGGATTAAACGTCAACGCCGAGTATTATTTTCCTGTATGCAATGCTGCCTAATATGGAAGCGAAACAGCTTCTTTTTTTCAATCACAATATTCACTATTTCAGAATTTAAGTGTAAAGACAGCCTTTTTATTTTTTTAATGAAAAACTATTGTCACTTATGACATATTAGATGGCTAAACCATTTTCTCAAAAGCGTTTCACCCGATAAAGGCCATATATTCTGTATATCTCGAGGATTGAGAGGCGAATCTTTGTGAATTAGAAATAAAATTTTCCTAAAATGAAAGTAAGTACGGTATTCAATTATGACAGAGAAATGCCAGGAATAGTAGGCCATACAGTCAATCAATCAACCAACTAGGTGTACAATCGTCCTGCAGGGTGTGAAATTTTTGGTTGCAGTAAATCACTAGCGGAATTGCTTTTAATGACCTACCCGTGAATTTGGCTGTTGCTTCACTAGAAATAAAAATTATAATAAACGAATCAGTAGCCTAGACAGTACAAGTTGAATGGATCGTTCATTACTGGATCTTTCCTGTAACAGAAGGCAGAATACTTGCTTCAATTTTTTCTTTCAATACTCTGCTGAAGTACTTGAAATTCTCCGCGGTAAGTTAATTCAAAAGAATTTGATTACAGTGATGTGTAGCTATTTGAGAAAGATAAATCTCTGGATATTAATAAATAATAAATATTCTCCTCCCTTCCTCCGGAGAGCAAATTTTCAAAGGAAACCTGGGAAGGGCGGGCGGCCTGGGGAGGAGGTTCCACAAATTAAGGAGGCAGGGCAAAGAGAAAGAACCACCCTCGTCTTTTTCTAAGGGAGCTAGAACAAGAAACGACAGGCTACAAAGGCTTTGTTCTCCAAGGCGCTTCATTAACTAACTCCCAGTATTACAATATCTCTGCTTCACCAGAGACGCACCCTTTTCTTTCTATTTAATGAACCGTTGGCCCGCGACAATGGTCGGTTTTCTTGCGTGAGATCCGGTAGAAATGACAGGCGAAAAACCTTTACCGCGGGATTGTCGGGCAACACGGACCATAATGTTATCTGAGCTCGTTCCACCTACCTGACCATAAATAAAGTGGGCATAAAAGGTGCGGGTACTTCTTTGTTCGCCCAAGTTTCCATCTAAATTGTTCTTATCTTCGAAAGTGTGAGGGGTTTAAAGTGGTTTTTCGTAGGCTTTTTCATCACGAGGGTATTTAGTGGGGCGTAACCACGGGCAAACCAAAGGTACGTTCTGAGAGAAGGGTAGTTTGGTTGGGTGCAAGATTAGCCTAATGAATGGAGTTTCTTCTGAGTACCAGCAGTGAGACAATAACTGATTTTGTCGCACAAGGCCAAAAAGACGTGAATCGTCGTTTTGGTACCTACTTTCTTCGTTGAAAAGCAACTCTCACTCTTACTCTGAAAATCACTATTTTTTTAACGACACCTTTTTTCAACGCCGGTTTGAAATAACGATGGAGGAACCGTTCCCTTTATCTATCGTCGCAAACCTCAAGTTGCACCATTCTTTCCGTTTACTACACAGGGGTAACGCTGAAATTCGAAATAATCTCTTCATCAGGTG
>CM034000.1:19333914-19349484 GCA_019603395.1 Cyrtorhinus lividipennis | reverse complement strand
AAATTTTTGGAACGCTGAAATCCAATAAAATGGGTCCCAGAACAATTGCAACCCACTGGAAGAAGTTATGGGTCAAATTGGGTATTTAGTACCCAATTTGATTATGTGTTTTCGGGATTTCGCTACCTAGGCGTGTGGGGTATCATATTCCATTAAATTTTGGACCCTGAATCGATTGGAATGGGTCTGGGACCTGCCACACCCACTGTTTCCCCCATTCGAGGAATAACCAACCCGTGTGTAAGAATTTGCAGATTTTTTGATCTAGACATCAATGAAACGTCCAGAAAAAATTTTGAGCGAATCCGGAGAGGTTGACCATTTGCATGAAAACATAGGTTTGATTATTCAAGGAATACCCAACCAAAATGATGTGGGAAGGCTAAATTGTATGGGTTATGTAGTATTCAAACGTCTGATCCCCGAAGCGGGACATTTAAAGCGTCCCCATGAACCGATTGTGGGACAACTTGCAGTGAAAGCGGGACTGTCCCGCCGAAAGCAGGACGCATGGTCACGTGATCCATGACTTCAACAGGGTGAGTATGCTAAACCTGCAGTACATATTAGTATAACCTGGTTGGGTATATTCACCCCTGAGACCTCGATAGATAACAGAAGTGGGGTTGATTACGTGTGTAGTATTTTACGTTGTGATGTGCCTTGTCATTACAAGTAATTGGAGTAGGGTTTAGTTTGAATGATTGCTTCCATCTTATCACTTTTATCGCCTCTGCATCTCTCCAGTCATTCCTCTCGTTCGAGGAGTCCCATAAGTGTCAATTCGCGTTTTCACCAATCATTGATCTCTTTGGTTATTGCGGGCTTTTTATCAAATCCACAGGTGGTAGGCTTCGTATACGTTTCTTGTGCGATGTTTTCCTTTCGACCCGGTTTCAACGAGTCATACGATTTCACCTTTGCTGGAGCGTTTAATTGATTTCCTCGTTCTCATTCTCCAATTCAAAAATGTGGAGTAGTTCTCCGAGACACCTCCCTCTTCCTAAAGGTTGGTATTAGTAATGAATTATTACAATTTCCAATAACATTCTCTTCGCCTAATTCATTCTGGACAACTGTTCAACAATTTATCAGATTTTTTTACTTCTTTTGGTCGTAAATTTCAGGGCCATTTGCTCCTGGATGTATCGATTGGATGACGGGATTTGGAGAATCCAGCACGTTTGTACGTTTATACTATCCAACGAATTACGTCAGCAAGCTGGTGAGTAGAGTGGTTATGAAGTTGGTGGTTGAAATAAACTCAAGAGTGAGGCTAAGCGATTACTCAGACTCGTCATATTCATGAATATTGTGAACTCAACACAGTACTTCACTCTTCCTTTGTCTCTAAGATAACGTGTAAGGACCAAAAACACAGTTGAAAAAAGGCGATAGTGAAGTCACAAAAATAATGAACAGTTTGTCGCTGGTTATCGGCTGTTCTATGTACGAAAAAAATCAAGGTACCTAATCAGAATGCTTAACACAGGGTACGTCCAATGAATATGTACTACGAACATCTCAATTTCTGAACTGATCGGCTAGTACCACAGAATACGCTGTATTGTACCATATAGGTACATCCCAGGCAGAAATTAACTGGTAGCGCTGGTGCTGCGGCCTTCTAACTGATGACAGTAACTGTGTATAATGTCCTAATACAAACATAATCAATAGAGATTAGATCAATAAAAATGTAACGTTTAACAATAAAACCTCGGACCAGGCGCATGGAGACTCATTTCTTGAACATGGGGAAAATGGAAACAGTGGGTGTGGCGGATCCCGGACCCATTCCAATCAATCCAGGGTCCAGAATTTAATTTAAAATGATACCCCACACGCCTAGGTCACAGAAATCTCGAAAACACATATTCAAAATGGGTAATAGATACCAATTTTGACCCATAACCTCTTCCAATGGGTGCCAATCGTTCTGGGACCCATTACATTGGATTTAGCGTCCAGAATTTAGTGGAAAATGATACCCCACTCGCCTAGACTGCAAAAAACCTCAAAAGTCCATTTTTCGAAATACACATTTTGACCCCTACCCCACCCAATTTGGTCCGATCGGGTTGAAAAGTTTCGAGGACCAACTAGAGCCATAAACCTCCACTACCTCGTCCTTTCCAGCTCATGTTCAGTATTTTGTTGTTTTCAAATCAAATCAAATCAAATATTCATTTATTGGCAACAACATAAAATTTACTACAAACCAAGAGGGAACAAAAAAGATAAAATTATATAAATCTGAAAATTTAACATAACTTAAATAAATACCGTTGCCCACCGAAGAATAAGTTTAAAAAAAACTTGTGCTCTTCAGCGGAGTTCAGAAAATCAGAAAAAGTGCAAAGCACGAAGTGGTGAACTGTGCGCCAATATGGAAGAATAAACATAACTATCTAATGAACCAAAAAATTATAAAATAGAGAATATAAAAAGAAAGAGAAAGGAAAAATCATCCTGAAAGCCAGTGAGCTATAAATTAGAGCTTAATTTTTTCTTAAAAGAACCCAAGCTGTCAAAAAGAAAAACATTAATACCTTTTTCATACAGAAATTTAAGAGCTTGGACGTATGAATTCCTTTTGTAAAATTCAGTGTTAGCTCTTGGCAAAATTATACCAGACGAAAAAAAATTTCGACTGCTAGAAGCAACTGAAACATGCTCACTTTTGATCCCCGAACGAAATAAATGTATGCATGATTGAATTAAAAATATTTGAGTGATGTTTTTTAAATCGAGCTGTTCATATAGATGGGACGTTGGGTACCTCATATTTTTATTTAATATAATTTTCAAAATACGATTTTGGACTGTTTGCACCTTTTTAATTAGAGTTTTATTTGCACTACCCCATAGAATGATGCCATACTTGATGATGGAGAATGCTAAGCCAAAATAAATTGTTCTTGTATGTTTCCGGGACAAGAAACTACCAGTTTCCTTAAAAACGTAAAATAATTTCCGCAGTCTAGCAATCAAAGAATCAATATGCTTGTCAAATTTCAAATTATTATCAATAGTAACCCCCAGATATTTACAATGCTCGTTGAATGGGAGAGGAGGGCAATTACAGCTACTGGGAACGCTCAAACAAACAGGGGTGATATGAAATTTTAGAGTAGGATGTATAGGGAATCCTCTGTTGCCTATCGAAAATCGAAGGACAGAAGTTTTATCCACATTCAAACATAACTTGTTAGTACTAAACCAATGCTTTACCAAAAATAAATCAGAATTAATATTGTCTACCAGAGATTCGTAATCATTACCCCAGAAAACCATGGCAGTATCGTCAGCAAAACCAAATATTTGACCATGTACATACATGTGATCTACCCCTTCAACCAGGGCCTACCTAGCTCAGGTCTCCATGCAGTTCACCCTTCCCCCACTCACTTTGACCTGGTGGTGGAAGAATCCGACGACGCAGTTAGTCTGATGGAAACGTTCGCCGGTGACAGGGAGTTCTGCGGCCCATGTTTATTATTTGTCTTCTTATTTGATTATATTCGATTTTACAAAGTGCCACCTGACATAAGTTATTGTGTAGTCCCCCTACGCTCACATCAGAAGTGGGATGATGGACCCTGAAAGCCGTGGTGATTCGGAGGAAATGGATGATGTGGGGGGCTTTTCTCGCCCGGAAACTCCGCGTAATGAAGAGGTTTCCAAGGATCGTATTATTTCGTTATTGGAGGCACAAAACCGCGAAATGTCGGAGCAGAATCGGCGATTGGAACGACTATTGGAAAGAGCTATGTCGACACCTACTCAGCCAGGTACATCTTCCAATATCAGTTACGTCAAGCTTCCTGAATTTGATCCAAAACACGAAGGTGTCGATCCTAAATCATGGTGTGCGACAGTAGAATGTTGCTTAAACGAGAACATGAAAAGTGGAGGAGCCCTTGTATTGTCGCTCGGACAATCATTAAAAGGTGAAGCCGCCACATGGTTTACGTCCATTGCCAGTCCCGATCTCACTTGGGACGCCTTCAAATCAATGGGACGCGGTTGGCACACCTGCGTGCGTATTTTTTTCGTTTCTGAGATCACAACCCAAGGACAACAACGAAACCTACGTCACCTATGCTTCGCGCGCATGATCCAGAAGCTCACAGCTAGTTGGAACGACCCTTGGGTTCTGTGGACGACCAGGTATCTTCGAAGAGGGGACATTTTTCTTCTCCTTCAACACCTCATAAAACTGGGCCTTCTGGGAACTGGGGATCAGTATCTCCACTTCACTCTCCCTCTGCTCATCGATCAGCTGATTTTCGGAAAAGGACTCAAACAGCTTCTTCCTTCACAACCCCAACTAGTGACGTCACGTGCTACACCTGTTTGGCCAAAGGACATGTTTCTTCCCGCTGTCCCAAGAAAGAAGAGGCCCATCATCTCAAGAAGGCTTCAAGCTCCCAGTCAGCTGCGAAGCCAACAGAGAAGCATGTTGGATTTTGCCAAGTGAATCCATCTGGCATTCTAACCCACAAAGGTAAACTGTATTTGTACCAATTTGATTCTGGTAGCGAATGCTCTCTCATGGGAATGAGGTTTAGTTTACAATTTGAGGGTTCAAAGTTATTCAGATCAGTAGTATTACATGGATTGGGGGCATCATCTCTAAAGTGTACTGCCCAAATGGAGGTGAATGTTTTGATTAATGACATCAACCTTGACATCATCTTTCACTTAGTGAATGATGACCTTTTGCCTTGTGCTATGATTCTTGGTCGTGAAATTCTCTTGCCCGGTGCTTTCTGAGGACAAATGCAATTTCTGAAAGGGCCATCATGATTTCTAATCAATTTGCTGACCTTGTCGTTGAAAGTTCTGCAGGGAGTGGTCAAAATCTTTCACCCTCTAATGCTCAAGAAGATGGTAGTAGTGTTTGCGATTTTCTATCGGAAATTGACTCTTATGAATCTGTGACTGACTTCTCAGTTGGATGTGTGGAGAGCCAAGCACGATTTGAGACAATCAAAACTGATCTTTCTCCAGATCATAGATCAAGCTTGATAAAAATTTTAGAAAAATATTGTGAGTTTTTCATGTCAGGTATTCCACAGACTCGTATCACAACAGGGATGCTGGAAATCAAGCTGAGTGATCCACAAAAAATCGTTTACCAGAAACCTTACAGGATGAGCCCAAAAGAACGTGAAATGATTCGAGACAGAGTAGCTGAGTTAGTTGAGGCAGGTATAGCCCGTCCTAGTCAATCACCTTATGCGAGTCCAGTTCTGATTGTGCCCAAGAAGACAGGTGATTGGAGAATGGCAGTTGATTTTCGTAAGCTGAATGCCATAACAATTCCTTTGAGGTTTCCTCTCCCATTGATTGAGGACCAAATTGCAAGGTTGCGAGGTGCCAAGTTTTATTCTCAGCTTGACATGCTTTCAGGTTTTTATCAACTTCCTCTCCACCCTGAATCCATAGAGAAAACAGCGTTCATCACTGCTGATGGTCATTTTGAGTTTTTGACAGTCCCATTTGGGTTGCGCAATGCTCCTAGCGCATTTCAAAATTCTGTTATGTCAGCCTTAGGTGACATTGCCAATACTTTTGCTGTTGTGTACACTGACGACATTCTTGTGATAGGCGAAAGTTGTGATGAAGCTTTGAAAAATTTGGATGAGGTTTTGGCTTTGCTTACATCCAAGGGATTTTCCTTCAACTTGGCAAAATGCTCATTTCTCACAACTAAAGTAACGTATCTTGGGTATGAGGTCTGTGATGGGGAGATCAGACCAAATGCCCGCAAAGTTGAAGCTCTCACTCATGTACCTCCTCCCACCACCCTGAAAATGTTGCGTTCTTTCATAGGTCTTGCCACCTATTTCAGAAAGTTCATCAGAAACTTTTCATCCATTATGGCTCCCTTGTACAGACTAACCAACCCGTGTGTAAGAATTTGCAGATTTTTTCATCTGGGAGCAGACAAGACTCTCGAGACGCTCTACAATTTTTATTGGTTTGAGCACATGGCCCAATTTGTTCGGAAATTTGTCAGTAATTGTGTGACTTGTAAGATGGCGAAAAGAGATTCAGGAGGATCACGTCAGGTTGCCCTACATCCTATTGATAAGGTAGCTGAACCTTGGCACACAGTACATCTTGATTTGACAGGGAAGCTTAGTGGCAAAAAAAGATGCGCGCGACTATTTGTTTGTTTTCATTGATGGGTTCACCAAGTTTTGCCTATTGCAACTTACTCACAAACTTGAAGCTAAGAACGCTATTCAAGCTGTTCGAGCCACAATTTCGTTGTTTGGTCCCATGAAAAGGATAGTGGTTGATCAAGGGCGTTCTTTCACCTCGAAACAGTTTCAAGACTTTTGCTCAGAGTCCCAGATAGAATTGCACTTCATTGCAACTGGCTCCAGCCGAGCCAATGGACAGTTTGAAAGGGTTATGGGAACATTGAAGGACATGTTGACTGTTGCTGAGATGGATCAGCATCGTTCATGGCAAGAGTCCATTGGGGATATTCAGTTAACATTAAATTCTACCCCTCATGCTGTTACTAAATTCTCACCCATTGAATTGATGTTTGGGGAAGTAGCACGACCTATGGGTCTGATTGTTTGCAATGCCGCTGATGATACTGCATTTAATGTGCAGGGCTCAGCCAGATCTAGCACTGATATTCCTTCTATGCGAGAGCAAGCGCTTACCAGGATTGTTCAACATTCTGCGTACAGTAAGAAACTCTTTGATAAGGGTAAAGCTAAAGTGCAACCTTTCAAGGTTGGTGATTTGGTTCTTCTTAAGCGAGAAGAGCGGAATATTGTGAAACTCGATCCTAAATATTCTGGTCCTGTTCAAGTTACTAAGGTACTACCTAATGATCGATATGAGTTGAAGACTATTGATGGAAGGCGTACTTACAAGTATGCTCATGATAGGCTACGTAAAGTGCCTGATGCAACTGAGATTAGCACCTTGGCTATTGGCTCATCGGAGGCCACTGCCAGTCCCTGAAAGGTTTGAGACTCGATTGGGTAGTTCTGGGGTAGCTGTGGTTGTGCTGGGCGGACTACCATGATGGAGTGTGGATTAGCTTTTCACTTGCGATGCGTCCGCTCCTCTGTCACTGATTCTATGCACGTGTCGCTTGCGCTGTGTCTGTTCTCATTGGGCCTCACTTTTCGCTTGCGATGTGGGTGCTCGAGGGCAGTCTCCGTCTCAGTACACCTGCTGCCTTCCTCAGTACTCTCCGGGTCATTGATGGAGTTGCTCCATGTTGCAGTTTGTGCTTTTGGCCGCTGCGTCTTTTGGCCTTGCTTTTGGCAGGTCGTTTTGTTGGCTGTGTTGCCACCCTGTGTTGCAGTTTGTGCTATTCGCCGCTGCGTATTTTGGCCTTGCTTTCGGCAGGTCATTTGTTGGCTGTGATGCCATCCTGTGTTGCAGTTTGTGCTTTTGGCCGCTGCGTATTTTGGCCTTGCTTTCAGCAGGTCATTTGTTGGCTGTGATGCCATCCTGTGTTTGCCTTGCTTGTCTCATTTGCAGCAGGCTGATAACTTGTGTATTGTTCATTGCTTTCATGCTTTCAATTGAGGTTCTTTATGACCTTCTCCCTGTTACCTTCTGTATGCTGCTGCTTAGCACCTTGCTAGCGGCATTTGTTCCTCTTTGAAGGACTGATGCTGTTTTGTTTTGTTTGTTCCCATTCAGGGGCGCTGTGATTGCGTGGTCGCAATTATTGTCAGGAAGGCCGTGTGATCTACCCCTTCAACCAGGGCCTACCTAGCTCAGGTCTCCATGCAGTTCACCCTTCCCCCACTCACTTTGACCTGGTGGTGGAAGAATCCGACGACGCAGTTAGTCTGATGGAAACGTTCGCCGGTGACAGGGAGTTCTGCGGCCCATGTTTATTATTTGTCTTCTTATTTGATTATATTCGATTTTACAAAGTGCCACCTGACATAAGTTATTGTGTAGTCCCCCTACGCTCACATACATATTCATTAAATCATTAATATACAAAAGGAACAATATAGGCCCCAAAACCGTGCCTTGTGGCACACCATGCTGACTAAACATGATGTCACTCAGAGTATCAGTGGAGTTTTCAACTCCACCTTTCTATCTTGTATGAAATTCCTCAATTTTTGGAAAGTAATTTTAGCCATTTCATTGTAATTTGTGTAATTTTACTTTACTTTACTCTCAACAACAACAAAAAATCAACAATTCTCAATTTGAATTCAGAACGATCCAACAAAATGGTACGAATGGAGCACTCACCCTAACTACATTCAAGGGTTTGCTGATCTCACCAACCTTTGGGGAAGTGTAATCCGTGCTGTGGTCTGGTTCTACGGAGGTAAGTCCATTCAGACATGACTATTCTACCATTCTTAATTGGTGTTGCAGCATCTTGACGTTTTTGAACTCATGCAGGTGAACCGTTGGTGCCGTGCATGTGGCAAGTTGGTCCAGCTAAGAGAAAAATGCCCGTAATGGTATTTTCGCATGGTTTTGGCGCCACACGTTTCATTTCGTCGAACGTCGCATTAGAATTAGCATCCCATGGTTTCCTCGTCGCATCAATCGAGCATAAGTGAGTTGACGCTGCGTCATCTTTTTACCAGATGAATGTCTTTTGGGATTACGGTCATGTACTGTTGTTTTCAGAGACACTTCAGCCGCTGCGACGTACTACTATGATAATGAGCAGGCGTTAAAAGAAGACAGGCGAACATGGATACACCACGTACGAATGCAGTTTGGACCAAATCACTACTCGATCAGAAATACTCAGGTTTGTTTTATAAAAATTGTTAATGTTTCTCTATCTCGAAAATCATAGAAAAATTAGCGAAGAATTATTTAGTTGGTTACATTGAATCAAAGAAGAAAATAAGCGAGAGGCAGTTTGGTTTTAGAAGAGGCAGAAGTACAGATGATGCAATTGCCCTCATGGTCAATGAAATTTCCCAAGCACTGGATAAAGGCAGAAAAGTTATAGGAATCTACCTCGACCTATCTAAAGCCTTCGACACTGTGTCTCACAAAAAACTAGTGAGGGCAGTAAAAGAAACTGGAATAAGTAATGGGTTCGTTAGATGGGTAGCGAGCTACCTGGAAAACAGATGGCAATATGTGAAGGTTGGAGAAAATGGTTACATGGGCGAAGGAAGATTGTGCAAATATGGGATCCCACAGGGTACAGTTATGGGTAGCATCTACTTCATCATATACTCGTACATTAATACATTATTGGAAAAGCAAGTCGAGGGAGTAACTGTATCATTTGCAGATGATACTAGTCTCATAGTTGAAGGAGATAGCTGGAATCAAGTGATTGGACGTGCGGAAAGAAGTATGACGAATTTAACAGAATTGTAACGATTTATGTTCTTAGTAACTAATTTATTAACAATCGTTCACTAGAATACACTGTTCACATTCGTAACAATCGTTCACTTGAATACACTGTTCACATTCGCGCATTTACACAATGACAGAATCACAATACACGGTTGTAACGCGGTTGTCGCACTATTTATAACGCGGCACGGCACAATTTATAACCCGAAGCGTCCATATCCGGACCGAATTGAACTGAACTGGGCGGCGCTCGTGGGCCCGTTTTTATACCTGGTGCCCGGTCGAGAACGTTCGGGGACGAACGGGGAGGTTCCCGAATGTCCGAGACCCCTAATCCTCCACAGGTCGCCGACCCTGCGACGCCAGCAGCCCATTTGGCCGGCGCCAATGCGAGCTCGCAACACTGCCCCCTCCTTAGAATTGTTCTGTCCCAGAACAATCTTGGGCATCTGTTCATCACTGGGCCCATGTCGATAGCGGCATTTATCACCATTCTTGCAGCTGCCTTGGCGGTAGAAATAGCAGTCCACAGTCTTCACATCAGTTCTTCCATGAGGATTCCAGGTACACACCCGCACTTCAACCTGGGTCCCTTGAAAAATGAACTCCAACATGTTACGGACTATCCTCCAATCCAATTGGTCCAAGCCACAACCAATCTTGGGTATTGCCAACTTCTTCATTCCCTGCTTAATGAGCAGCTTCTTCAGGGCAAGTAGCGCATCCCAAAGAGTCCTGTAGGTTGGCTTCTGGTGGGAAGACTGTTTTGTCACTAGATAGACTATTAGCTGGTTGGCTATCCTCAGTGACAACGTTTTTCCAATGCGTGGACTTTGCCGCTGCAACTGGTCGACATTACCATATTTCTTCTTGAATATTTCGGCAATTCCTCTCGACATTTTGAGGTCGGCAGCTACACAGTGTGCTAGCGCATAATCTTTTCCAACGTCAAAAAAGGTTCTCGCGCACTTCGTTGGTGACTCCAAATCTCGCTTTGCTAGTCCCTCCATAGTTCTTCATGAACATGTTGAACTCCAGGGTTGCCGGGTCTTCTATACTTGATGGTGTAGTCACTGTCCTCGATAGGTCTTCCTGCGTCGAACTGCCCACGAATGCTGCCAGCTGATTATGATGTACCACTCGCGGTTTCCCTCTTGGAGTTCTTCGAATCCTGTAGATGACATCGTTGATTCTTTTCATGATTTCGTAGGGTCCTTCCCAATCCTTCTGGAGTTTCGGTGGTAGTCCTCGCTTCCGACGCGGATTGTAGAACCAGACAAGATCGCTTGCTTGGAAACCCACCTCAGTTGCCTTTATGTCGTATCGAGTCTTCATCCGGTCACTGGCTATTCGGTCCATTGGGCTTCCCACATTGTACTGCAGCATCCTTGCCCTCGGTTTCACAGTTGGTCCCTGCCCGGCATTGCATAGCAAACACTTCTTACACCAATCTTTGACAGATTGTTTGCTATCTACCCAGTAAAAACGCTCTCTAACCTTCTGTAGCGTTTTCGTGATGCCAAAATGTCCTCCTGATGTTCCATCATGGAAATGCTCCAAAACCAAGGGAACCAACTTTTGTGGAACAATGATCTCCGTCCTTCTCTCAGTACCATCATTACTCTCCAGGCGACGTTTCAGGATTCCTCCTTCCAGAATGATAGAGTTCCACTGCGCCCAATAGGTTTTTATAGTTGGACTACGATGTCTAATTTCTGGCCAACTGGGTCTCCTGTTGGTTCTCTTCCAATCCAGAAGATCCCTTAGCTCCTGGTCTTCTGCTTGCCGCTCCTGCAAGTGCTCTGGCTGCCACTCACCCAGGATAATTCTCGTCCTCCGTAGGTGTTCTTCTTGCTGGTCCGGTCTTGAGCTGTGGCCGCAGTTGTCCAGAATAGGTCTCCTCTTCTTGCCCGTCTTGTAACTGTGAGAGGACTCCCCCAATTGCCAGCATCTGAGTTGTCGTTTGAGGTCCTCCCAATCGGGCTCTTGCTTCAAACGCCTTAGTACCCTCTCCACGATGTCCTCTTCTTCTTCCACTACCTGTCTCAGACGTGCTCCGCTCCGGTGAGAGGCTTGCTTCGCAGCCTCAAATTCCAAAGCATGCGCCAGGGCATCGCACAAGGTCTTTGGGCGTGCGAGTCTCAATGCTTGCTGAGTTTCACTGTCCCTGATTCCATCTACGAAAGTCTGGACAGCGAGCTGCTCCAAAAAGTCATCAGGCGCTGTAGGGTAAGCCAGTCTCACCAGTCTTGCAATGTCCGCTTCAAATTCCTGTAGCGTCTCGGTGGCCCTCTGGTTCCTGTCGTTTATCTGCACACGGTAGACTTGTTGTAGATGAGCATCTCCGTATCTCATATCCAACCTTGCTGTCAGCAATTCATAATTGTTCTGATGGCCAGCCGGTATTGTCTGGAGAATGTTCAAGGCTTCTCCACGCAATGCAACTATTAAAGCTGTTGCTTTATCCTGTTCGAGCCATCCATTTGCAACAGCTGCAGCTTCAAATTGTCTCTTGTATGTTGACCATGGTACCTTTCCGTCAAATGTAGGTGGTTTAATCTTATTTCCTCTGGTTCCTGTAAACTGTTCTTCATTGCCACTGTTGAAGCTGGCTTCTGCTGGTATATCCATGTGTCTCAACTTTCCTTGATTGCTTCTCTCTAGTGCTCGAATTTTGTTTTCAATTTCGTCTCTAACCTGAGAGATCTTATCATCAAATGCAGAGACCCTATCATCAACTGTAGAGATCTTATCATCAACTGCAGAGATCTTATCGTCAACTGCAGAGATCTTATCGTCAACTGTGATGGACAATGAATTCAAATTGTCCTCCAGTCTGACTACATCAGTTTTTATGTTGGCAACATCACTCACTATTTTATCCATATGACTCACCAAATTCTCTTCAATTCTTTTAGAATTCTCTTCCATTTTCCGTGAGTTTTCTTCAAACAGTTGTCTAGAATTCTCTTCCATTCTTCGAGAGTTTTCTTCAATCAGTTGTCTAGAATTCTCTTCGATTCTTTTAGAATTCTCTTCCATTTTTCTTGAGTTTTCTTCGAACAGTTGTCTAGAATTCTCTTCCATTCTGGTGATATCATCCACAAAGTCAAAGTTGTCTGGGTCATGACCTTCTTCAACCAAGTTCTCCTTAAGTCGTAGGCGTAGATCTGCTTTCTGCGTGAAAACTTACGTTGATTATTCAAGGGAAAACCATAATTCATATTCGTACTAAGTGGTTAGCGTCATGTAGTGCTCACATGATACAAGTATACTAAATATTCTCAGCGTCAAATCAAGTCATACGAGGTTATCGTGAGCGCAGCGGAAATTTACGGCTGCTCTGCTGTGGTAGCAGGTGTCTCCCAAGCACCTTATCAGACCGACCTCCCACCCCCTTCCAAACCCCATTCGCCTTCTATTTTTTACCATGGCTGGAAGGTTAAAATTGAAATTTTACTTTCGAAGGGAGCGTTCTCTTTTTCCTCCTCGCACCCGTCCGTCCCATAATATTCTCAGGTGGTTCACATTTATCTCCTGCTGCAGTGAAGACCACCTTCCACCTTCATTCGCCATTGTTTATTCAAGGCCTACTGAAAAAGCCATCCTTTAAAAGCGCCAAGAAGGCTCGAGGCCCTATTTTTTTCCTCCTCTTTGGGATAAGGTAAAATGAAAACAACGAGAAAACCTGGGTTTCGATTACTCTATCTGGAAGTCAATAGGCACGTTATTCGAAATAACCGACCCTTCTCTTCACTTGATTTTGAATACAAAATACATCATGAGTATTAAGTATAAATTTTCCAAGGTTGTTGGCGCAGAAGGTTCCTCAAATACTACCAATACATTTATGATAAATTTGGAGAATTCGAGCAATAGAAATCTCCTAGAAAGATCTGCTCATACTGCATGAAGAAAACGCTGCAAATTCTTTCACAGGGGTTGGTTATTCCGGACCATGGGGAAAGTGGGGAATACTATAGGTTTGGAGAGTCGCTGAACCATTCCGATGTTTAGCGTACAAAAATTTGGAAAATGATCCCACACGACTAGGTACCAGAAATCTTGAAAATCACATTCGAAATGGGTACAAAGCAACCATTTGGCCCATAACCTCATCCAGAGGACGCCAATCGTTCCCGGACCCAATCCAATCGATTTAGCGTCCAAAATTGACTGGAAAATGATACCCAACACGCCTAGGTACCAGAAATGTTGAAAACACATATACCGAATGGGTAGATACATACCTATTTTGACCATAACCTCTTCCGGTGGCGCGACCGTCCCGGGACCCATTTCATTGGATTCAGCGTCCAAAATTCAGTCAAAAGTAATACCCCACACGCCTAGATCGCCAAAAATCTTGAAAATTTATTTTTCGAAATACAAATTTTACCCGCTTTTCCCCAATTTAGTTCGATCGGGCAGAATTGTTTCGAGACTAACTAGAACCGAATGAGTCCTCACCGAAATTTCAAATTTTTGAGGGAATTTGACGATTGGCGTACGGCAGACGGATTTGCTCATTTTAATCTAGACATCTTAATTAGTATTATGAAGAAAAACTACAAACTGTTCCACCTAGAGAGAAAGATATATCTCCCTTATTGAGTAAGAATTACAAACGACAAATTGTCCACCCTTTAAAATGATGTCTTGTAAACTACCAATGAAAGGAGGTTTTCATTCTCTGAGAGGTCGCTGTTAAATTTTGCTAAACGCTATTAAATTGAACAGAAGTAGTCCACAACGCGACCTATTGTCAACATTGTCGAGAGCTGGGGAATGTTATACCTAATGAACATCATATCGACAGGTATATTATCAGCCAAGATGGCCTCCAGCATTCCTTGACCTCATCTACGCTATAGCATAACAGTTCAGTGAATTCGAATAAATCAATAACACCCCTTAATGAAATATACATATATTAACGGTAATTATATAAATCTTTCTTCAAAATTATATGCTATCATGTCGAAAACTCGATTGGCCCCAGAAATTTGACAGTATACGAACTTTTCGCAATGTCTGAATAAAAACCCCTAATGTCTGTGTTGGAATTTCTTAAAAATTTAAAGTTTGGTCAGGGCCCCTTTTAATTGGTACAAATAGTCAGAACAATGGTCTAAAGACGGTAATGGGGTAGGAATATGTTTTTGGTTGATTTCTTGAATGAATTTTATGTTTTCATGAAAAAAGTCAATCTCTTCTGAACGTTTCAAGATCAAAAATGGGGGAAACAGTGGGTGAGGCGGGTCCGGACCCATTCCATCGATTTAGCGTCCAAAATCTAGTGGAAAATGATACCCCACACGCCTAGGTACCAGAAATCTCATAAATCAATTTTTCGAAATACGAATTTTGACTTTATTATTCAAGGAATAACCAGCCAAAACTATAATGATCAGAAAATGACTTTTGAAGTGTATATAGTCGTTCTGCCGATAAAATTGTGTACCTTTGAAGACCCGGTTACACGATTTTCCCCATAATCACTCGGCTACGTCGATCCTGAACTCTGTGTTAGGTTAATATTATCTTAAACCTCAATATGAACCCCTGTAGCAACTGAGAGCCCAAACTCGTCCTTTTCCTCGGTACATTAATCGCCATTGCCGTCCACGAGTGCCCCTCCACTGCATTTCCCATGATATAGGGCCGGCCCAGCTATTACCGCCTGTTGCTGTTTACCCAATTTAACGCTGGATTTACCTTCCCACCCTTATTCTACCGTCGGCCTCTATTTCCTCTTGACGTACGATCTTTCATTTTTTTTCCCCACTCAGTTTTTTTTTCTCATTCTATCGATGTTGCAACGATATATCGACCTCCACTGGCGCATTTCCCTTCAACTTTTCATGACGCTCAGTTATAAATCTTGAAGGCTATTTTCCGTTCGGCTTGTGTTCATTGCATATTCTCTATAACTCTCGAGAGGGACGTTGAGTAAACTGGTTTCTCATCACCGGCTTGATGGATGCGTCTGCTTGGAATTGGATATTGAACTCGTCTGTCTCCATCGCAAATGTACGACTAAGCTGTGTTATTCACGTTTCTGGTATCCACATCGTACGTATTTCGTCATCATAAGAGGGATAATTTTCGCGACAGCACAATTAATTCTCCAGGAAAAAATGCGTAAGGCACAAACACTTTATCCATTTTGACTGACGCATAATATTTGCGCCTGAGCCCAAATATTTGATAAGGTCA
>CM034000.1:19313606-19333821 GCA_019603395.1 Cyrtorhinus lividipennis | reverse complement strand
GGTTCCACCGGTAGGTAAGCCGCGCTCTTCCAGCTCTTCCTTAGCTGTTTAACTTTCAATCTGGTCCACTTATTTGTTCGTTTTAAGAATTCAAACGCGCAGTAACACGCTAAAGTCACTATAACACTTTATAACTACTGTAAAACACTGTAACACTTTAACACTAACTATTGTCCAAACACTATAACACTAATTTTGACCCCACATCTGACACCAATTGTAACGATTTATGTTCTTAGTAACTAATTTATTAACAATCGTTCACTAGAATACACTGTTCACATTCGTAACAATCGTTCACTTGAATACACTGTTCACATTCGCGCATTTACACAATGACAGAATCACAATACACGGTTGTTACCGCGGTTGTCGCACTATTATAACGCGGCACGGCACAATTTATAACCGAAGCGTCCATATCCGGACCGAATGAACTGAACTGGCGGCGCTCGTGGGCCCGTTTTTATACCTGGTGCCGGTCGAGAAGTTCGGGGACGAACGGGGAGGTTCCCGAATGTCCGAGACCCCTAATCCTCCACAGGTCGCCGACCCGCGACGCCAGCAGCCCATTTGGCCGGCGCCAATGCGAGTCGCAACAGAATGTATAATAACTTAGGAATGAAATTTAATGCGATAAAACGAACTTTATAGCTTTTTCTCTAAGAAATATTAATATACCAAAGTTAGGAATACTAGTGTCACGGTAGTAAATGCAGAAATACAAATAAATGCGAGTGCCCAACAATAATCAAGTCACACCACAAGGTATCTAGGAGTGGAAATTGACCAGCTATTGAAATGGGACGTTCATACAGAAAAGTTGGTATCAAGAATGCGTAAATTGATTCATGTATTTCGAGAGATAGAGGCTTCTTACCGATTGAAACAAAAAGAATGGTTTATATGGCGCTGCACAGTCATTAATGATTACGGTATAAGGGTGGGGGGGTTGTATATCCACACTAATGAAGGAGATCTTTGTACAGCAAAAACTGATTATAAGGTGATTATGAAAAAAGTATGAGAACACCTACGGAGGATATTTTTAAAGAATTTAGGGTTTTAAAAATTGGTGAATTAAATGACAGAATGTAATTCTGAAAACACAAAAGAAAAAAATGAGGGGTAACTTGATGATAATGAAATGGGTTCACACATTATTTGAGTAACAGCTCAAAAATAACCTACGATTCAGAAGCTCAATTATATTGGTTTTCCTTTTAATTAATTCATTTTTTATTGTTGAAAAAAGCTATGATTTATTCAGTAAGAGGACACCCTTGAGTGTCCAATTGATTCAGAGTTAGACATATAGTGGAAGCCGACACACCTAGATCGCCAAAAATTTCAAAAACACATTCGAAATGGGTATAATATTACACATTTTGACCCATAACCTCTTCCGGTGGGCACCAATCGTTCCGGGACCCGTCTTATTGGATTCAGGGTCCAAAATTTATTGGAAAATGATACCCCACACGCCTAGATCGCCAAAAATCCATGTTTCAAAATACACATTTTGACACCTACCCCCTGTCACCAATTTGGTTTGATCGGGCTGAAACGTTTCTAGGACCAACTAAGCCCAAAAAATGGTTTCCCTGACCAAAATTTTAGATTTTTAGAAAATTTTATACAACCGAAATCGGCGTGGATGGCGGACGGTTATTTGACTTTTTGGTTGGTTTCCAAATTTTTGAATCCAATAAAATGGGTCCCAGAACGATTGGCTACCACTGGATGAGGCTATGGGTCAAAATGGGTATGTATCTACCCATTCGGTATATGTGTTTTCAAGATTTCTGGTACCTAGGCGTGTGGGGTATCATTTCCCACTAAATTTTGGACCCTCAATCGATTGGAATGGGTCTTGGACCCGCCACACCACTGTTTTTATTCTCCCCATGTTGAAGAAATGAGTCTCCATGCGCCTGGTCCGAAGAATAACCAACCCGTGTGAGAGAATTCGCAGCGTTTTTCAATGTGTTTTCAATGGAATGAAGACAATGAATGTTGTCCTTCACACCAATCTCGTCACTCATGAGGCGATCAAAATGGGTGGATAGACTCCCATCTCCAGTGGGCACCAGTGGAACCAATCTAATCCAATTCAGCGGCATAATGTTCGTAGAAAATGATACCCCACATGCCGTATTCCCTAAATGTCCCAAAAACCGAGTTTAAAAAATACCATTTTTACCCGTACCATCCCCAAATTTGGCCCGATTGGGCTGAAACATTTCCAATCCAGAGACTTCATTCCGGTTATGGATGGTCCTTGAATCATTTCAGTCCAAGCGGACTAAATTTGAGGAGGGTTTTGGTGAAAATGTGTTTTTTGAAACTCAATTTTCGGGACTCTTCGTGAAATATGCTTGTGGGGTATCATTTTCCCTCTAAATTGTGGACATCAGTGAGAATCTGAATCGATTGGAATCTTACTCCAGGAAACAATCAACCATTGTAGAAAAATTTGCAGCATTTTGCATCAGGTAAGACGAAATGTAACACACTTTTTTGGTCTCTCCGCTCTACAAGTGCTCAAGGTTCAACTAGAACGCAACGAAGAAATGACTCCTCTCAAAAACCGATTGATTACCAAATCTCTCTACCTGTAGTCAAATATCGGTCGCAAGCTAAACAATAAAATCGGCTACGACGAGCCGAAACGAGCGAACTCTCATCGAGTTTTATTGCTGTTGTTATAGAACTCGTCCAGTCGAGGCCCGTTAAAGTGTTGTAAAAGATTGCTTTGCCTAGTTTCTCGTACCTGACTCACCTCTAGTTGATTGCCCAGGAGTTTCAACAAACCTGAAATCCACCTGGAGCACTTTACGCCTTTTGGGAAAAGTTGAGCCGCCATCTCCTCTTCACTTTTGCACCGCTCCCAATCCGTCTTTCAAGGTAAGTCAAGAGTTCTTCGAACCAGTTTATCTTGACGAGAGAAGGCTCACTCGTGGGAAACGAGCCTTATTTTACGTTCTCAACTTATATCTGTTTGGATCAACTGGTGTCCTGAAAAGGGTCGATTGGGTGTTTGGACGTTGTGAGGCATCAACTGGCTACTCATTCATTACAGATCGCACTATTGTTAAGCCTACACGTGAAGCGACCCTGACCGACCTGGTGGGAGACTATCGAGATGGAACGAAATGAAAAATAGTACCGAGGAAGGGTCATTGTGTGATAATGTTAGTTGGTTGTGATACGTGATACGGTCGACGATGCCCATAAGTCACCAAGGACCACCGGCTTCGCGCCTCGAAGAGCCAACAGCCTCAAAGCCATTGAATGTGAATGTAGAGATTACCAAATTCAAAATGAGACGAAAGCAACAACGATTGCGAGCCAAGTACTGAAAAGGCCACGCGGGAAGTTCTTCCAAACCAATGAGGACATTAATTTTTCGTTCGGAGTCCCTCAGGGAGCTGTTTTGGGGCCGGCGTTGTGTCTAGCGCCGGCGTTGTGTCTAGCTTACATAAATTCCCTCCTCACTCTAGATATCAGATATCTGAATATCACCACCAGATATGATGGTCACCATGGACTACCAGCTTCGCGCCTCAAATCGCCAACAGCCTCAAAGCCATTGAATGTGAATGTAGAGATTACCGGGGTTGCTCAGGGAGCTGTCCTGGGGCCGGCGTTGTTTCTAGCTTACATAAATTCCCTCCTCACTCTAGATATTGCTGGAAAAGTAGCTGGTTGCTCTAGTTTTGATGGATTAGTGCTACGCGGACGATACTGTCGTGCTGTTTCGGGGATGAACTTGGGAGGAAGTGGTTTTCAGGGCGGACGGACAGTTCATGGAGGATGGACGTAAAATGGTTGAACGAAAGCAGCTTTAACACGTTCGCTGCGGATTGTTGAGCTCGTTTGAGCAGCTGTGCGTGAGTCATCTGAAGTGATCTGAAGTGAAAGCTACCTTCACGCGCCAGGCGCGTGCGACGCACACAGATTGTAACAGATCTCACACGCTGAGCGCGTGACTCGAAGCGAACGTGTTAAATTGAACGTGTCTAAGACAAAGTTTCCCTGAGTTGGGTTTTTTGAAATGTCACCAAAAAATATAATGTGTTGACGATTCTTGCTCCTGTCTAGTAATTGAACAGGTGGGTTCTGTCAAATACTTAGGAGTGATGTTAGACCAATGTTTGAGCTGGAAAGCTCACATCTCAGTTGTGCCGTCGCTTAAGAAGAATGTTACGTGTATGCGGTGAAATTCAAGTTTTTGAACTTTAAAAATGTGAACAATTCTGTAATGCGCTGGCCCACTCGGTTCTGTCTTACGGTGTAGCCACATGGAAGGGGGGGGGGGGTGTGCAAGCCTGACCGCTCTTCAACCCCTCATTGTTTCTCAAAAATGCTTGATCAAAATCCTCTTTAAAAAGCATATACGCTTCCCATCTGTTACATTATGTTACTGAAATTTCAGATTTACCAACCAAAAGCCCTAACCACCATATACGAGGGACATTCAATAATTAAAGAGACAAATTGACATAGAAATGAAACAGTTTATACCGATCAGTTTTGTACTTTTATGATTTAAGGTTGGCATCACTGGGATGAGCGTTCAAAAACGGTGCCTATTGCTAGCCCAGAGTGACTATTTTCCGTTTTCTAACCTCAAAAAATGGCTTGGCGATAAGAGATTCGCGGACAATGATGAAGTAATCGAAGATGTAAATGGGTATTTTGAGGAGCTTGACGAATCAGTCAATAGAGATGGCATTACTAGACTAGAACACCGCTATGAGAAATGTCTTGAAGGAAATGCCTTGAAGGAGATCATGTTGAGAAATTTAAAAAAAAGTTCTTGAAAACGTTGTTTTTCTCGGTCAGGCCGGAAACTTATCGATCCACCCTCGTATTGTGCACCAATTTGCAGCGTTTTATAAAAAAAATCGTTAAATATTGACCACTCAGGGCAGCTAAATTGCTCCCTGCACGAACTTCCTACCTGGCGGGAGGAGGATGAACTACTGAACCAGTCAAAATCCTTACTTCATTGAGATATGAACTACCCGTCTGGATAGAAGAAGAACCCTCGAGAAAAATATAGAAGAAATATTACTTTCACATAAACAACAAGCTAAACTAACTTATAATGTCGTATCAAAATGAAGTCCTCCTCGCAGTGTTGCCAACACTGCGAGGCCATCTTGTTTTTCTTCTTTCTGATGTTTGGCGTCGTTCTGTTGTGGTTTTGAACTCGTTGAGAACCAAGAATATAGATCGTACAAGTGACGAAGTTGTTCAATTATCAAATTCATTATAATCCATATTCATAGATCAAAAGGTAAATAAGAAGTGGTTCCAAGTGTATGAAATTCAGAGAAGAAACACCGATAATTTGCCAAAAATAATTCATTCTGGGATAAAATACGGAATTCTCTGATTATTGAGTGGTAAATTTATCAAACGGCAATTTCACGGTCGATTTCCAATTTTATTCAAATGTTGTGCTTTATGCTTACGGGCGGATCGTTGTCCACATCATCAGTTACCCACGGCTGATACCATTTATGTCATAAGTTGTTAAATTGGGTAATGTGGTGACGATTTTTCTATTGAAATTGTGAAAAGACCGTTTTGTTTTGTGTGGTGAGATTCAATAGCAAGGTAGTGAATTAGCTTGAGAAAATATCCGACTCGAGATTAGATTATTGCCAAAGCAGTTGGCTCAGTGTTCTGGTTCCATCCAAACAATAGGTATTGTGTAACGGTTGATCCATTTGTTACGTGTGGATCGACTCAATCTGTGGAGCTTGAGGAAAATTACTGGAACGGTCGATAAATGCTCCTAGGGGAATGTAATTCATCTCAATCGCCATATTGTGGTCAATTTTTATGTGATCTACTACGAAGTAACTCATTCGCAGGAAAAGGACGGAAGATGTGTTTTTTCTCATATGCCGAGAAGGATGCCGAGGATTTTGAAAAATATGAATCACTAATAATTGTGAAAAACTATGCAAATTCTTATTTAGGGGTTGATTATTCCTCGGACCAGGAGCACGGACTCATTTCAATTGATTCAGCGTCCAAAACTTGGTGGAAAACGATACTCTACACTCCTTGGTACCAGAAATCTCAAAAACACACGTTCAAAGTAGGTAGATGGATACACATTTTGACCCATAACCTCTTCCGGTAGGCACCAATCGTCCTGGGACCCGTCTCATTGGACTCAGCGTCCACAATTTAGTCGAAAATGATACCCCACACGCCTAGATTGCCGAAAACTTCAGAAGTCCATTTTTCGAAATGGTATATGTGACACACCCCTACCCTCCTCTCTCGTTTGATTAGATCGGCAAGTGTTGGCACATTTTTTGGAAATCTAGGCTTGTGGGGTATCATTTTCCACTAAATTATACATGGTGAATCCAATGAGACGGGTTCCAGAACAATTGTCGCCCACCAAAAGAGGTTATGGGTCATAATGGGTACCAATGTACCCATTTCGAATGTGTGTCTTCGAGATTTCTGGTATCTAAACGTGTGGTGGTATCATTTTCCGCTAAATTTTGGGCACTGAATCGATTTGAATAAGTGTCCATGCTGCTGGTCCGAGATATAACCAACCCCTGTTGGAAACCTCCATTTCCAGCAAACGGCGAATAAATAAATAGGGGCTACTCTGCTAGACCTGCTACCATTTCATAGCCTCAATTCACGCAGGAGGGAAACGTATGCAATAGTGCAAATACATTTTTCCGTGGGGTAAACCACCCATATACGTTCAGAAAATAAAACCGCCACACGCTACGTAAATCCAGAAACCACCTGCGATACGAGCAGCATTTCACACGAAGATAAAACCCTATTTGCAGAGCTCTCGACAAGAATTTCATACGCTTTCACTTGAAGAGTCTCCCCCGTCATCAAAAATCAACTATTCACCCCTGCGGTTTTCCCCCTTCAGTGAGAAATGGAACATCTATCTCGTTTAAATTACACTAAGCTTAACCATTTCTCAGGGGAAGTCAGGTTGAGCCTGATCATCTAAATTACTGATTAATTAAACGAGTTAAGAACCCACCTCTGCTGTAGCTGCCGACTTCCCCCTGTTTTGAGTATACGCTCTGCCAACTCCTGCCAAGAGGTAATCGATATTTAATCCAAGGTGATTGAATAGTGTTTACAGAATTAGTAGAAAAGATATACTTCGACTCGAGAGATACTGAACGCTCCTACACCACAGAAACTGTAGGAGAAAACAAGCCGATAACTACGTCCCCGTGGGAAATCAATCAAAATCAACAAAGTTCTCAAGTTGGGAGTTCATCAGTATCAGTTTATCTGGAAAATTTATTCACGCCTCTATTAATTTATCCTGGTGACTCTCGAACAACGAATAAATTGAGTCGAGGAAAATGGTAATTGTCAACTAGAATTGAGTATAATGAGTGAAATGCGATCGAAAAGATCAACAATACAACGACCCGGAACCTAAAAAGGCCGCTCAACTTGTCAAATCAACGTAATCAATATTGACTGTGATTGCGGAGCAAATTTCCGATTGAAGGAGAGAATTAGCGTAATTATTGTTAAGTGTACAGAGGAAGTATATTTTCGTAAGTTCGTAATGAGTTCCTTATATACGCAGATGATCTGAAGATATTCAAATCCATTGGTGAACCCTTGGAATGTCTTCTACTCCAGCGGAACGCTGGATGTCTTCTCGCCATCTCTCTTTGGTGTGACCACACTGGTTTGGCTCTGAACCTGTCCAAATGCGCTATCACCTCATTCCACTGTTCTCACTCTCCAGTCATGCATCCTTACTCAACCAATGAAGTGCTGTCCGGCAAGGAGGGCAATGTCGACCTGGGTGTGCACCTGGATTCCCTGCTCCCTTTTGCAGATCACATTGCGCAGGTGACATCCCGCGGTATGCGTGTGCTGGGATTAGTGAAGAGGAGCACCAGAGAATTATCACAGGCATCATCCCTGGTGTCACTCAACAAGACTCTCGTGCAGCGCATCTTGGAGTACACGTCGGTGTTCTGGAGCTCTATGGAGCACTAATGGAGCCTTGTGACTGCCATGTATGGAGCACTAATGGAGCCTTGTGACTGCCATGTATGGAGCACTAATGGAGCCTTGTGACTGCCATATCGTACAATCGCGTGTCTTCAGGGCATTCTTGAGGTTCCTGGACTATGACGAGCTCGCCTGCCGCTTCAACCTACTGTCTCCCCAGGATCGTCGCATCTGTTCCGACGTCTCATTCATCCATGGCTTGCTCTCAGAGGCATACATATAGATCTCCTTGCTCGTGTTGGCCCCCTCGTGCCTCGTCCCACTTCACGTTCTGCCACACCCTTTGCCATCCCCTTCTCTGCCACCAACTACCTCTACAGTCGTCCAATGTGCCGCATCCCCCGCCATGTGAATTTCTTCTCCACAACTGCAATCATCTTCTTGATTTGAAGAAGGCATTCCATTCAATAGATATGACTCTTCTATTGAGGAGTTTGGATGATGTGGGTATATTGGACGGGAGCTTGGAGTCGTTCATGAGCTATTTATCTGGCTGAACGCAGTTACCGTTGTTACCGTTGGTGATACAACCAGTGAGGAAAGGCCCATAGTGAACTTAGGTGGCAATACTCAGCACCACTAGGAAAATACACATCCGCTTTCCAGGCCTAAATTCTGGCAATCAACGCACGCGCCCTGGAGAGTCTGAGGAGAGGGCATACTAATGCACGCATCCGCATTCTCACTTGACAGCCAGCTGAAAAGCTCCCACACCAAACATATCATCTAAGGTGGTGAAAGGCTGTGAGCAGACTTTCTGTGCCCTAGCAGCCCACAATACAGTGTTCCTAGAGTCGGTCGCAGGGCACATGGGTATTGAGAGCAATGAAAAAGCTGATGAGCTTGCCAGGAGGTGCTCCAGAACACCCTTCATGGGCCCAGAGCCGGCTGCAGGTTTGCCCAAAAGCTCCTTGAGAGCTGCCATCAAGTGTTGGATGTACGTGAAACCCGCCGAAAGATGGCAGAATATTGGAGGACTTGTCCACAGTAAGTGTGTGGGGGCAAAACTCACCAAGGACCTACTTAGACATGAACGCAGCGACCTAAAAGCGATAGTTGGCCTACTATCGGCTTCGTTCCTCTGCGCTTTCATCTGAACCGCTTAGGGGTGAATCAATCAACAACCCTACGCAGACTCTGTGAGGAAGCAGACGGAACTGCAGCTCACATAATCTTTGAAAGCCCAGCAATCACATCCCGCAGGTACACCCTCTTTGGGACACAAACCCCAATGAAAACCGTACCCTGCAAAAAGTTAGTCCACAACCTAACAGCCCTTGTCAGGGGACCCGGGCTGTTTATGGACCAGAAGAATGGGACAACGAAGAGAAGAACAACAAGCCTCCAGGCTTCCGCACTTGGGGCCCTCTCAAACCCCTCCTCTAGGTGTCTGTTACCATTTACCCATAGAGTTTGGCATAGTTCAGGGAAGTACTCTAGGGCCTTCCTCCATTTCCTCAAAGGGTAACATTGTCCTTTTTGCCGACATTGCAGCTGTGCTGGTGTCCCAGACCGATTGGTGGCGATACAACTCAAATTTGAAGAAAGAATCACGGGACACCAGCGAACGGTAAAAATGAATAATAGTAGGCTTTTTGTTTCACATAAAATACCAGTGAAAAGCTACACTCGACCACAGTAGTTCATAACGCGATATCAATTATTCGAATGTTATTTCGTGTTTGTCAAACCGCAGTGTGCAGACTTTTGCCCAGCTAACCACTCACTCTTCCGAGCTTTGGCTCCGTCCTAATTCACTGGCGAAGGGGAGAGCCAGTAAATGAAAGCGATTCGTTTGTTGCGAGACCATTCGTTTAAACTGCCAGGCGCAAGAATTTAGCTGTTTCAAACTCAGTTTACGCTTTCTCTTAGCTGTCTTCCTATCTTCCGCTCGGGCGATCCAATTCGAGCGTTTTCATCTCGAGTAAAAATTCAATTTTGACATTTTATTCAACAAAAAGCGACGCACTGGGTAATGAACCCGTCTACGTGACGACCCTTTGGTCGTTTTAGAAATTCCCATTCGTCGAATATACCGACTTTAACGTTCACTTCATGGCCTAAATGTTTCAGTTTAACATTTCTGACTTGAAAAGTGAGCATCCTGACATTCGGCAACAAAACCTACCGAAGAAGACGCTCCAAATTTTTTCACAGGGGTTGGTTATTCTTCAGACCAGGCGCAGGAAAATGATACCCCACAAG
The DNA here is from genome assembly GCA_019603395.1 of Cyrtorhinus lividipennis. NCBI lineage: Eukaryota > Metazoa > Arthropoda > Insecta > Hemiptera > Miridae > Cyrtorhinus > Cyrtorhinus lividipennis. The sequence goes on along the minus strand of CM034000.1, from coordinate 19,323,561 downwards.
CCTAGGTACCAGAAATCTCAAAAACTCACGTTCAAAGTAGGTAGATGAATCTACATTTTGACCCATAACCTCTTCCGGTGGGCACCAATCGTTCCGAAACCCATCTCATTTGGTTCAACATCTAAAATTTAATGGGAAATGATACCCCACAAGCCTAGGTACCAGAAATCTCAAAAACCCACTTTCAAAATGGGTAGATGGATACCCATTTTGACCCATAACCTCTTCCGGCGGGCACCAATCGTTCCAGGACCCGTCTTATTGGATTCAACTCCTAAAATTCAGTGGAAAATGATACCCCACACTCCTAGGTACCAGAAATCTCAAATACCCACTTTCAAAATGGGTAGATAGATACCCATCTTGACCCATAACCTCGACGGGTGGGTACCTATCGTTCCAGGACCCGTCTCATTGGATCCAGCGTCCAAAATTAAGTCAAAAATAATACCTGCCTGGATCGCCGAAAATTTCGAAAATCCATTTTTCGGGAAACAATACCATCCTTCATATTACGTTTGATGAGTTAGTTTTTAGGATTCAAGTATTCTCACCGTCATGGCGTGTTATTTAGCTGAGAAAAACGCTCCCATTCATATCCCGTTCTCAAGCAAAATCCGTAAAACTCATCTCGCTAACGATTAATCGCTCGAGCAGCTTTAACACGAGTATAAAAACTTTAGTAGGTGCCCCTAAATGGCGAAAGTATAAAAACTCCCCTCGCGCTCGGCCATTGTTAAGGAAAAAAACGGATTTTTTTGGCATTGTTCCGGTAAATAAATAATAGAAGTAAAGACCGAGGCTCCCCGCGGACGCTGGGTTCTGTTCATAAACGCGTGGCTTCCCTTTGTTTCTCGGTTCAAATCGTTGATCCTCGGTTCTGAAATGGGAAGCGGTTTCATTCCACGGAAGGGCGACGTTTTCAAAACCACGAAGCGGAAACCGAATGAACGTCTGTAGTCTTTCGAGCGCGTTATTTGTGTACTGTTTCTGACCGAAAGTAATTTCATTAGAATCAACGAAGTAATGAGAAAACCTTCTGCTCGACAAATGACATTTTTGTTGTTATTCTTCAGAAGAGAGGATACAGAGTGACCAGGGGAAGTATTTACATTTTTGATGCGACTGTACTCGGCCTTGGCAAATCATAGGGGGATAGATAGATTAGTTACACCACCCCCGCACTTAGACCTAGTGGCCCATTGTGCTAACCCCTGGAGCTCATCTTGGCCGAAGCTCCGTGTTCCTGACTAGGTCCAGCAGAGCTCCAACCAGGTTCTCCTGGTTGAGGATGTCCCTTCGGTCCAAAGTCCCGAAGGTTCTGAAACGCTTATGTTCCAGGGCAGGACAATTGAAGACGATGAGGCGCTATCTCCTCGTCTTCGCCACAGAATCTGCAGTCAGGGGTACCATTGCGCACCCCAATCCTGCAGAGATGCCTCCTGAAGTCCCCGTGTCCTGTAAATAAGCCAACGGTGAGTCTCAGGGAAGCTCTGTTAAGGTTAAGGCATCTCGTGGCCCTACCCTTGTTAGGACCAGTCATCATGATGTGACCGTGTTCTTGCCGCGGCGTCCGCTCCCAGCGCCTCTGGTGCTGGGAGCGAACCCAGATTGCCACCCACCCCGATAGTAGGGTGCGGGAGATTCCTAGGCATGGTTCAGGTCCCGTAAAAACAGTCCCCGACCCATGCCTAGCCAGAGCGTCAGCTCGGTCATTACCCTCAACCCCTGAGTGGCCCGGGACCCATGTGAGGACAACCTTGTTTGTTCCACTCAGCAGTTGGAGGGCTTCCCAGCCCTCAATCACCAGCCTCGAGTCAGAGCTCGATCCCATCAAGGCCTTGAGTGCTGCTTGGCTGTCAGAGAAGATGTGGATCCATAGAGGGATGGGCCGTCATTCACCTCCCAAGCTGTGGCCATTTAGGTATTCCAGTCGCAATGGAGCCGTGGACAGTACAACACCGCGTGTTTACGTACGATTCGTATGTACTCGTAAGAAACAATGATTCAGTGGAAGCGGCTCAGCGTGATTTTCGCATTCATTTTAACATTGGACGACATGGAGCCGTACCTACCCGACCAACGATTATGAAATGGGTTACAAGTTTTCGGACCACAGGCAACATTATGGCGAAGAAACCACCAGGCGCTACAAGAACAGTGAGACAGAGTGAGAACAGCAATGATTAGGAGTCCTAGAAACTCTTCACATCACGCTTTGCGACTCTTCATCTCATACTCTTCACATTGCCAATTACGAAGAGTAGGAGAACTTCCTGTTCCTAGAAACCTTTCACTCCAACTCTCATGTTCTACTTAAAATGTAGAGTGAGTTGCTGTTGTGTATCTATTTTGTTGTAACCTTCCTCGCGTTTAGGTCACTTAAACAAGCAAAACTCGAAGACTTCTGCCTCCACACTGCAATAGCGCTTCATGTTTTGATGACGAACGAAATTCATTTTTTGAAACACACACTTTGACCCTCGCCCTCCCAAATTTGCTCTGATTGGGCCGAAAAGTTTTGAGGACCAAGTAAAGCCAAAAGTGGGTCCCTGACGAAATTATTTTGTAAAATATATTGTTACTAGCAACAAGAAAAGTTCTTATTACCAATCAAAAGATTTAGGATTATTCTCCTCTTCCAATAAAATCCATCCAAAATAATATTTTAACTATAAACTATCTCCTTAATGATATATGGAGAGTACTCAACTATTTGGCAAAGTCATTGGATGCTCTACAAAATAATTGACGAATCTTCATTTGAAGCCCACAGTTTTGACTCTTCATATGACTGTGAAGAGTTTCTAGGAACAGAACCCGAGTAGAACACCAAAAACTCTGCAAACCTTGACTCTTCATTTCATTCTACATCTTCATAACGCTCTGCTCTTTCTAGGAACGAAAAGTTTTCGTAGAGTTGGGACAATTGGCGCCCAGCGCAAGATGTAATGGGTCAAAATGGGTACCTATCTACCCATTTTGAATAGGTTTCCGATATTTTTTCTGGTTCCTGGGAGTGTGGAGTATCATTTTTTCACTAAATTGTGGACACTATATCGATTCGAATGAGTCTCCACGCGCCTGGTCGGAGGAATAACCAACCCCTGTGAATGAATTTGCAGCGTGTTTCTCTTGTTTTCTGATTGCAGGTGTGTTATTTGCAATTCTAGTTATACAAATTTTTAAAAAAGTTGTTAATTTTAAAAACTCAAAAAACTTCAGCGTTCAAAAAAAAAAAAAAAAAAAGCTTGAAGAATAAAGTACATTTTATAATTTCAATATTACCCGGAAAACGTCTGTAACAGCCTTTGTAAACTGCTCCATCAAGTAACTGGGCAACTGCTTAGGAAACTCTTGTTAAAAATGTAACAAACTATTACTTTTTCGGCCTGAAATTGTCTTCTGAAAGTCTTGAGCAATTAATCCTTTTCCTTTGAGAATATTAATTACGCGAAGCTTCATTACATTTTTTTCCTTCAACCTCCACTTCATTTTGCTCGGTCACGGAAAAGTGTGGAGGGTGAAAGAGAAGACGACTGAAGGGGGAAAAGAGGGGAAATTTCAAGAAAAAATGATTCCTATCCTTTTTTGAAATTGGCTTGCCTGTGGGTGGCAGATAATGGCAAAGGTTTGGGTCAACTTTTAGCTTTGAACCTCTGCCGGAGGATTACTCTTTTGGTGAGTGAATTTCGGGTAGTGTGCGCCATGTTCCCTTTTGGACATGAATTCATGTTCATTCCTAATTCCAAATTGATTTTCTTTTTCGGTTATTCCTAGAATAGTCAATCCCATATGACCAAAATATGACAGTATACGTTTCATGATGTCTCGATCAAAATCGCCAATCAAAATCGTCCACCGTCCGCACCGTTTTTGATGATACAAAAATTTCTAAAAATCTGATATTTGGGTCAGGGGTCTGTTCCCGGCTCTAGTCGGACTTCGATACTTTTCATCCCGATCGAACCAAATTTGGGAGGGGTAGGGGTCAAAATGTGTATTTCAAAAATGGATTTTCGAGATTTTGGGCGAATTAGGCGAGTGGGGTATCATTTTCCACTAAATTCTGGGCGCTGAATCGATTAGAATGGGTCCAGGACCCCCACATCCACTGTTTTCCCCATTTTCCCCATGTTGGAGAAATGAGTCTTCATGCGCCTGGTCAAGGAATAACCAACCCTTGTGAAATAATTTTCAGCGTTTTTCATGTTGTGGCATATATCGAAAGGAGCGTAATCGATACCGTAGGCCCCTGACCATTTGATAGAATGGTAAATAGATGAAATGTTCTTTGCACGTATCGTACTGAGGTCTTTGAGAGCGTTCATTCACTCAAATCGACAGCGACGACGATATCAAGGGAACGACCGTCCCCTAAAAGCTGTCCATTCAGTTTGAGCGTCGTGACAGAAAAGCGGATGTGCTCAGTGAGAGGCTAGATTCCGTCCTCAGCACGCTGAAGTATACTGAATACCCCCCCTTCACCATCTGCATGATGTATTCGGGGCCTTGCCCGATAACCGACTCACAGAAAGGGAATTTCCTCTGGTTGGAAGACTATGGTACTTGCCGAGTGTGCATTTTCATTTTCCAAGTCTTTCCCTTCCCTCCGAGTTTATCCTTTTCCAACCCTTCACGAAACAATGGCATTTCAAACCGCATTTCACCCCTTCCCGGGTGATTTGATGATCTACTTCCTTCTTGATTATGCTTCAAGACAGTTTAGGTCGTGTGATTAATTGAAGTTTCTCGCTATATTCATTATCGATCCTACGAGAAACAGCCAAGTTTTCATAGGGCTCAGAGTCCGCACTGACTTGGGCTGCAAGAATCGTGTATAGGCTTAAAATTTAAGTTCGTTTACCAATATTTAAGCAGGTTTAAGACGTGGACTACAAATCTCAACGGCTTAATTGTGGCCATCTGCTTGCGAAAGGTATCTAGCCCGAAAAGGGCTCAAAATGTATTTTTCGAAACATGGATTTTCGAGATTTTTGGCGATTTAGGTGTGTCGGGTATCATTTTCTATCAAATTTCAGACGCTGATTTCAATGAGATAGGTCCGGGAATGATTGGCGCCCTCTGGAAGAGGTTATGGGTCAAAATTGGTATTCATTTACCCATTTTGAATGTCTGTTTTTGAGATTTATGGTACCTAGGCGTGTGGGATATCATTTTCCACTAAATTTGAGACGCTGAACCGATTGAAATGACTATCCATGCGCCTGGTCCAAGGAATAACCAACCTCTGTGAAGGAATTTGCCAACCAAAACGCAGCAAATTCTTTCACAGGGGTTGATTATTCCTCGGAAATGGCGCATGGTGACTATATTCAATTTCAAAAATTAGTGAAAAACCATAGCCTACAGTCGCCCAAGTCGTCAAAAATATCGAAAATGGGGAAAATGGGGTAAACAGTGGGTTTGGAATGTCCCGAACTCATTCCAATCGATTCAGCGTCCGAAATTTAGTGGAAAATACCCCACGAGCCTAGTTCCCAAAAGGTCCGAAAATTGATTTAAAAAAATATATTTGTCATCCATATTCTCCCCGCATTTGGTGATCGGGCAGAGCCGGAAAGGTGTCTCCAATCGGAAAAGTCAAATTTTTAGAAAGTTTTCTACTACCAAAAACGGAGAAAATGTAGCTTAAAAAAATATTGCTTACAAAATCTGAAAAAATTCAGACATAGGTTTTTAGAACGTTGAATCCGAATCCGGTGTTGGTTGACCTTCATGCGGTCAAGGTTAAGGTCATTTGAAGGTCAAATAAAAAAAATAACCTAAAAAACCGATTTAACGATTTTTTTTTTTTTTTTTGAGGTTATTTTGTTGGTTTGATTTTCAAATGACCTTGACCTTGACCTCATGAAGGTTAACCGACACAGGATTCGAATTCAGCATTCTAAAAACCTATGTCTGAATTTTTTCAGATTTTTTATGCAATATTTTCTACATTTGACCTTCAAATTACCTTGAAAGCGATCTGATCTGAAAAAACTGGCAATAGATTTGAAATCAGCGACCCGAAAAACATAGATCCCCACAGCTCGCTTTAATGGACTTTGACTTTTTTTTTTTTTTTTTTTTTTTTTTTTTTTTTTTTTTTTTTTTTTTTTTTTTTTTTTTTTTTTTTTTTTTTTTGCAATCAGGTTGAAGATTTGACACGATGTCTAGATCAAAAGACCCAAATATCCGGCCGTTGTGCACTGTCCACGCCGTTTTAGGTATTGGAAAAATTTTCTAAAAATCTGGTATTTTGGTCAATGGCCTCATTCCAGCTTTAGTTCGCTTTTAAAATGTTTCAGCCCAATCGGCCCAAATTAGCTGGAGAAATTAGAGAAAATTTTTTTTCAAAAAGTGGTATTTTCAAGATTTTTGGCGATCTAGGCGTGTATGTTATTATTTTTGACTAAATTTTGAAGGCCAAATCGAATGAGATGGGTTCTGGGACGATTAGCGCCCACTGGATAATGTTATGGGTAAAAATGAGTATCTATCCACCCATTTTGAATGCGTATTTTTTAAATTTATTGTACCTAGGCGTGTGGGGTATCATTTTTCACTAAATTTTGTACCCTGAATCGATTGGAATGAGTTCGGAACACCCCATTTCTACTGTGCTCTTACTCCTTGTGAATGAATTTGCAGCGTTTTGATCAAAACATCATTAACCGAAATTATGTTATAAATAATTAACTATAATGCATGTAATGCAGTTGATCACAACATAATAGAGGAAACTCCAGTTAGTCCATCTTACAGACATCGTTCATCTTCGTCCATTTTTCTAATAATTTAATATTTAAGGAGTCCACTTGAAGTAAGACCCCAAACAATCATCGTATAATATCAGCCTCTTTAATATATCTGGGAATTTTTTCAAGTAATTTACTGTCGTCAAAGTTTAATCCTGAAATATTCAGACAACATAATGAGGCGTGAACTCAGCTAATTTGTCACGACCATCCCCTTTTAAGGAGAATACAATGATCCTCTGCGATTAGGATCAAGTCATTAACTGAATAATATTCGTAGGCTTTGCAGGTCAAATGTATTTCACGGCGTTGGTAACAAGATTTTCCTCACTTCGGGATATATTTAGTTGATTTCCAAGAGATGTAATTTAGCCAAGCCAATAATTTGGTTATTTTTGGTGACGAAACCTTTTTGAACCGAAGCCAAACAAAGTAGCTACCGAGTGAAAAAGCATACTTTGGCGAACCGTTAAGAATTCAGGATACTTACGACCGGAAAGCCATTTTTCGCCTTTTTTGGCGTTAGAGTCAAACGTCTTTGGTCTCACGTCTTAATGGAATTTTGATTACGAAGGCAGTAGATCATAGGAACGGTATTCCATTGTAATCAGGGTGATGCTGAATATCGGCGAACGATGGCTGCCATCAGAAGAGACAAAATGACTTTTGGTCTATTGTTCTCTGAACCGCGCACACATGATGGATACTCACATATTGACTATTCGGCTTCAAGTAAACACTATTGTTCAGCGGGGACGTCTAAAACAACAGTTTCAAATGAGCAGATGACATCCGAAACCACCTAACCATAGCATTCGTGGAACTCGCTTGATGATCAAAATTCACAAACAAATTATCGGAACACCAAGAGATATGAAAGCTGCAAGTTCATTCACAGTAGTTGGTTTAGGAGCATTAAGACTCATTTCAATCGAAGACACTCACTGTTCCCCCCATTTTCCCCATGTTGGAGAAATGAGTCTCCATGCGCCTGGTCCAAGGAATAACCAACCCCTGTCCAAGAATTTGCAGCGTTTGTATATGTGTTTTCGGGGATTTCTGGTACCTAGGCGTGTGGGGTATCATTTTCAACTAAATTGTGGACCCTGAATCGATTGGAATGGGTCTGGGACCCGCCACACCCACTGTTTTTCCCCATATTCCTCAAGTTGATGAAATGAGCTATTGCTAATCCCTCATATACACCCCTATACCATCAATGGTGTTGCCCTTAGACGTCCCTCTGTGGTCTCCGATCTTGGTGTTCTCATGGACAGGCAGTTGACCTTCAACGAACACATTGCCCAGGCCTCTTCTCGAGCTATGCGTGCCCTCAGGTTTATAAAGCGAAACACCAGGGAGTTCACCAGTTGCCCTCTATCGGGCTATTTTCCAGCCTCACCTGGAGTATGCTTCCGTCGTCTGGAGTCCCTCATACGAGTGCCATGTGGATCAGCTGAACAGGGTGTACCGTGCGTTCCTACGTTACCTGGCCTTCAAGCTTGGGGTTCATGGGGAGGACGTGGACTACAGTGCCCTGGGCCGGCAGTTTCATCTGCTCAGCCCCTCTGCCCCCCGGGCTCTCGCGGTCATGTCCTTCATGCACGGCATCTTCTCTGGGCGCATTGATGCCCAATCTTTGCTAGCCCAGTTTGGTCTGCGGGTGCCCCGAGTTGGCCTGCGCTCCTGCAATTTCTTTGCTGTGCCATTTTCACCTACCAACCACATGCGTTCTCGTCCTCTCTGCCGACTTCCCAGAATGGCTAACCTGCTGTCGGCTGAGCATGACATCGACCTGCTCTTGATCTCCCTTCGCTCTCTTCGATCCTGTCTCGCCGAAGTCTTCTCGCTCCACCGACTATCTTCGGTGCATTTACTGTCAGTAATTTCATCACTGTCTCTGATTCATGGCATGCGTGCGAATGCATTTTATTTTTCTATTTACTGTAATTGGGCTTGTCCCGTTCTTGTGTAATAAATAAATAAATAAATAAATGAGTCTCCATTCGCCTGGTCCGAGGAATAATCAACCCTTATGTAAGAATTTGCAGCGTTTTTGATCTAGACACCTTGAAACGTCCAAAAAAAATTTTTGGGCCGAATCGGAGAGCATGAAAACATAGGTTGATTATTCAAGGAATACCTAACCAATAGCCTATGATGATGAGAGTGGCAGATTCGACGTCAACATTCCACAATATCGTACATATTGAAGCACATTATTGTGATATTATCACCAAATCGAAGCCATAGAACTCAAGTAATCAAAGAGTGGAACTACTTCGGGGGTGAATCCTCCTGGGTGGTGTTTTCGCTGAGATAGGATTGAGAGTAGTTCTGAGCTGAGTGGTTTTCAGGGGAAAAAGTAACTTGGTATTGCCGCGAGCTTAGCACAAGTAACAATCAAAGGTTGGCTTATGTTGTTTGCATGAGAACAAATCGATAACATGGGTAGATCTAGGTCAAGAGGATTAGAAAGCCTTGAGAGATAGTTTTTACTTTAGATGGACTAAACCAGGTCGATATTTCACGGATGAATCCATCTAGTGGCACTAATCCGATGAAACCTGGGTCAATTATTGATCTGTTGACCGTCAAGAATGGATTTTCGGCGATATAGGCGTGTGGGGTAGTATTTTCCACTAAATGTTGAACGCTGAATCGATTGGTCCGGGAAGATTCGCACTCACTGTTTTCCCCATAATCCTGCTCCAAGGAATGACAGACCGTATGGAAGAATTTTCACGGTTTTTGTTGGTTATTTCTTGAATAATCAAGAATAGAGGTCAAAAAGTGTATTTTGAATTATGGATTTTCGAGATTTTTGGCGATCGGAGTGTGGGGTATCAGTTTTAGATCGGATATCGGATCTTCTCCAGTCAAGGGCGAAGTATCTCTCCAGAATCGACTACAGGATTTTCTCAAACGTACAAAGTCATTTCAGGGACGTTATTTTTCTGGAATTACGTTAACTACAGGGAGAGAAGCAATAGCATCCCGATATGTAGCAAATCACGCCCTCTTCTCCTCAGGAGGTCGTCGAACTTTTTGCCAGGCATTTCTCATCAGCTTTCTTGCTCCTTTATCTTCCCGCCGAGGACGTGGTTGACCTGTCGTCTGAGCTGGTGCTGAGGAGGCCTGCTGGGGCTGGACGTGAATAAGGGGCTTGGACCTGATGGTGCCCCTCCTGGGTT
>CM034000.1:19301837-19313581 GCA_019603395.1 Cyrtorhinus lividipennis | reverse complement strand
CCCTCAAACGAAGGGGGGGGGGGGGGGGGGGGGGGGGGGGGGGGGGGGGGGGGGGGGGGGGGTGGGGGTGGGGGGGGGGGGGGGGGGGGGGGGGGGGCGTTCCTGCTTATCTTGCTCATTCCATTTCGTCCAATTGTCCGCCTCCCTTCGACCATTGGATGCAATGGCAACTGAAAACAAGGCAGTTTGTTTTGTCCTCGATCCTGCCGGATGCTGCCGTTTTGATGCTAATCCCCTTGACGTGAGCCTAGCAAAGTAAACAACCCAAAGCACAACTCGTTTCATCGCTTCTCCATGACTTTTCATCCCTTACTTGATATTCGTGAAGGTGAAATCAGTTACCCAGAAGTCATGTTCAGCAAGTTTACATTTGATTCTTTGTCTTCGTGTCATCTAAGAAGGTTTAACTGTTTTTAGTTCTTAATTTAGAAAAACGCTGCAAATTATTTCTTAGGGGTTGGTTATTCCTCGGACCAGGAGCAATGAGACTCATTTGAATATCAATTTAACGGCCTAATTTAGTGGAAAATGCTACCTCACACGCACCTAGATCGCCGAAAATCTCGAAAATCCATTTTTCGACGTACACATATTGACCCCCTCCCCCGGGCTCCCTCGGCGAAATTTAGTCCGATTGGGCTGAAAACCGAGGACCAACTAGACTCGGAGACGAGTCCCTAACCAATATTTCAGATTTTTGGATTTTTTTTTTTTTAATTTATTTTTATAGATTTTTTTAAGTGTTCAGAAAAAAAAACTGGGCCGAATCGGAGGATAGATTTTTTGCATGAAATAATTGAAAACCACTCTAATAAATTTATTTATACGGTAAAATGTGGTTCGTACGTGTGTAGATTCCAGATTTTAGAGAGGTCCTGTCCACCATGTTTCAAGGATAATCTTGAACGCCTGATAAGGGTGAGTCCGGTATACATTTGGGTTGGGATGGGTGTGGTAATTTGCAGGAATGCGATGGTTTAGGTTTTTGAAAATGGGTTCTCCATGATTTTTTTTTTTAGAAAGAATGTGAGAAAATTGTGAACTGCCATTATTCCAAAATCAGCTTGGGGATCTAGGAGCATTGCTGCCACCTGGAATTTACCTAAAATTCGAATCCATGTGAAATTGTTTGCAGTTTTTTTCTCTCAATTGACCTCAAAAAGTATCCTTCTACAGCATGCTAATATATCTACTGTCTCGATTCCCAACACGGGAAGTTATGTCCGAATGATCTAGCTGCTTTAGTTTTACTCTCGGATGAATCCACTGGGCTAACAAAGGGTCGAAATTCCTGTTGACCTGTGCCTTTTCAATCAAAATCATCCCGAAAGCTGCTGATAATGCTTTAAAAGAGGGGGGGACCGTGACTGGCTGAAAAGGACTTCCGGTACGTGTCGGAAGCTATCCGGGAACCCCCAAAACCAACCGGCAATCACTCCGTGTCTTCCGATACTCCTATTATACCCTAGTAGTCCCTCTTCACTTTCATTCCGGTCTCTGGGGGAAGGCCCTTCCAGACTCGACGAGAATTGCTCCCCCTTCGATCGATTAATCAGGAACAATCAAGTTCTGCCTCCAACCGCACGTAAATAACCGGCACAAGTCATTTCGATAAGTCAAAAACCGTTGGAGAAGACTATCTTACAATTTCGTACAAATTTTTTATTATGGAATTTGCCTTTGGCGCTGTATGGACGTTTCGGCTTGGATTTTACGAACTCCCTCATAGCCTCACTCACATCCATCTGATTTTCGTTGGTTATTCCTTGAATAATCAACCCATGTTTTCATGCAAAAGGTCAACCTCTCCGATTCGGCTCAAAAATTTTTTCTGGACGTTTCAAGGTGTCTAGATCAAAAAAGGTCAATGTCCGTCCGCCGTCCATTTTCCGCGCCGTTTTCGGTAGTCGACAATTTTCAGAAAAATCTGAAATTTGGGTCGGGGGTCAGTTCCCGGCCTAGGACGGTCCTGGAATCGGTTTCAGTTCGATCAGACCAAATTTGGGCGGGGTAGGGGTCAAAATGTGTTTTTTGAAAAATTGATTTTTCGAGATTTTGGGCGATCTAGGCTAGTGGGGTATCATTTTCCACTAAATTTTGGACCCTGAATCGATTGGAATGGGTCCATAACATCTTCCGGTGGGTGCTAATCGTTCTGGGACCCATTACATTTGATTCAGCGTCCAAAATTAAGTGGAAAATAATCCCTTACACGCCTAGATCGCCAAAAATGTCGAAAATCCATTTTCCAAAATACATATTTTGACCCCTACCTCGCCCAAATTTGGTCCGATCGGTCTGAAAAGTTTTGAGGACCAACTAGAGCGGGGAAAGAACCCCTGACCCAAATTTCGGATTTTTAGAAAATTTTCTACTACCAAAAACCCGGCGGACGGCGTACGGACATAGGAATTTTTTTGATCTAGAGACCTTGAAACGTCCAGAAAAATTTTTTGAGCCGAATCGGAGAGATTGACTTTTTGCATGAAAACATAGGTTGATTATATTCAAGGAATGACCAACCAAAAGTGGAATATCATATTTGAAGTTAGTATATCGATTGTCCCGGTAGTGTATCGATTTCGGTCGGTTTGTCTCTTCATGCACACTCGAATTAAACTCAGATTCATTAATTCACATCTATGACCATAGCTGTCAATAGCCGAATGTCGACAAAATGTTCCAATTTCCTCGAAGATAAAAAGAAAAATCGAGTAAAACATCATCAAGAGAGCGGTAGGGCTCTCGAATAAAGGAAGAAGAAGCTAGGTATATTCGTAGGATCGGTTTTTACTACCTCCCCTTATCAATCATGTCTCGAGAGTGTTTAGGTTCCTGCAAAAGAAGCCCTGATATATGGACATCCTATTAAAGCCCTTCCTCGACTAGACCCTTCAATTCCCTATCGCACCGGTGAAGTTCATTCGTGAAGTGTTCCTCTTCAGACCTTATAAAGTGGAAACATGAAAGTTTCCCACCTATTTCGATTGAAACCATAAAATTTCTCGCTTCGCTCGAGGCTTCCCAAATTATATTTATACGTTATCCACTCACAGAGTCGGGTTATAGTAATTTCCGATTCTACGATACTGTAAACACCCCTATTTGGTTTCCGGACATTCACCCGAAGACCCTTTACCATTCTATTTACTGCATACAACGTTCTCTGATTATGACGTTTCCAATTGAATCCACTCAATGCGTCATTTGGGTATGAATTGATGTCGTTAACGGCCGATTCTGGAGGAACCTGAAGGTAACGAACCAATAGTGTCTCTTCAAACTATAGGTAGTCTCCTTGAGAATTGCCTCACGATAATGCACTATAACGAGTAACTTGGGAATTAATTAGAATTTGAAATTATTAAACGTGTTATTAAAATATATAAATAAAAATATTGTATCTTCAGCATTAATATTGAAAAAAAAACGTAAATTAGGAGGAAAAGATATTATTTGTATTGTAAAAAACATCCACGAGAAATTTATCAAAAACAGTTTCGTGTCATCCGTAGTCCTCCGCAGGGTGCATCATTGTCTAGCAATATTCCAGTATATGAGTGTTTCGATCATTATAGGTGATTCGATCGATTGATTTGATCGACTCCAGCAACGCTGTCGGAAATATAAAATTCTCGAATGGGGAGAACAGTGGGTGTGGCGGGTCCCGGAGCCATTCCAATCGATTCAGGGTCCAAAATTTAGTGGAAAATGATACCCCACATGCATAGGCACCAGAAATCCCGAAAACACATATTCAAAATGGGTAATATATAACCAATTTGACCCATAACTTCTTCCAGTGGGTGTCAATCGTTCTGGGACCCACTTCATTGAATTCAGCGTCCAAGATTTAGTGGAAATTTATACCCCACACGCCCAGGTGCCAGAAATGCCAGAATTTGGGCGGGGTAGGGGTCAAAATGTGTTTTTTGAAAAATGGATTTTTCGAGATTTTGGGTGATCTAGGCGAGTAGGGTATCATTTTCCACTAAATTTTGGACGCTGAATCCAATGAAGTGGGTCCCAGAACGATTGGCACCCACTGGAAGAAGTTATGGGTCAAATTGGGTACATATTACCCATTTTGATTATGTTTTTTCGGAACTTCAGGTACCTAGGAGTGTGGGGTATCATTTTCCTTTAAATCTTGGACGCTGAATTCAATGAAATGGGTCCCAGAACGATCTGGACCCACAGGAAGAAGTTATGGGTCAAATTGGGTATATACTACCCATTTTCTGAATATGTGTTTTTGAGATTTCTGGAACCTAGGCGTGTGGGGTATCATTTTCCACAAAATTTTGGATCCTGAATCGATTGGAATGGGTCCGGGACCCGCCGCATCCACTGTTTTCCCCATTTCCCCCATGTTGAAGAAATGAGTCTCCTTGCGCCTGGTCCGAGGAATAACCAACCCGTGTGTAAGAATTTGCAGTGTTTTTCTTCTCGAGACGAGCGCTTAAATACATCGTTGTATTCCACTGAGCACAGCAAAGCATGGGAAACTCGACCGACTTCCGTGGCAACACGGCTACCTCGTGGTTACCTCGGGCTCTACATCTGCATCTCTCCTATTCGACCAGGCTACGAACGTCGTCTTTTCCATAAATCACTCGGCCCCCTTTCGACAGACATGGTGCATCGCCGGAAAACAAGCTTCCCGAGTTTGCCACCGGGATAGGTGTCCGTCCGCTTTTATTTTCGACACCGCCAGACCGCGCCACACACCCCGCGTGGACCGATGACGTATTTATGACCCGTCACCACTCCCCCTCCCTTACATGATTGATGATGACGTGCTGCGTACGTTTCCGCTCGCGAGTATCAGAGTGCATACAATCTGCTGCCCAGATGACAATATCTACGTTCAACACTATTTCTTTCGCCCTTCTCATGTGCATTGTTCATTAATAATGAAAATATTACTAATATTCTATGATGATTGGTGAGCTCGGTAGTCTAGTGGAATAGACGAAGGATTGGTGTGGTACTCCGAGTGGCCAGGGTTTGAATCCTGGCTGGAGCAACTTAATTGTTTGTCATGACCCTCATATTCGTCCTCTTCACTTAAGGGGGTGAGGCAATATGTAGCCACGAGCGAAATCGTCAGATCAATTATTTACGATCCTCTTTGGAGGACGGCTGACGACGTCCGCGACACCTGACCAAGGTAGTCGGACGAAAATCCAAGGTGAAAGTCCTTGTTTACTTTACTTACTTTTACTTCCTATGATACGCTTTTTTAGACAAAAATAGAATTGAGCTAATGCGGAATAGGAAGTGCTCTACAGATGTCCCACAATTGTAAATGTTATTAGATAGATTTTTCTCAACTCGACCTGAGCATTTGGAGACAAACTGAGTATACTTGATGGTGAACTCAGCTCACTCATGACTCAAGGAAGGCCTTGATGTTGCGCCTGTGTGTTTTCGTTTGACTCCAAGGAACTCCTCCAACTGGATAATTCTATGAATTCTGCCCTGAAGTAGGGCGTTTGAGGTGGTAGAGGATGGACAGCCTTAAGATTTATAAACTCTGCAAATTCTTTCCCACGGGTCGGTTTTTCCTCCGACCGGGTGCAAGGAGATTCATTTCATTAACATGGGGAAAATTGGGGAAACAGTAGGTGTGGTGGGTTTCGTACCCATTCCAATCGGTTGAGGGTCCAAAATTTAGAGGAAGATGATACCCCACACGCCTACCAGAAATCTCGAAAACCCACATTAAAAATGGGTAAATAGGTACCAATTTTCACCCATAACCTCATCCAGAGGGCGCCAATCGTTCTGGGACCCATTTCATTGGATTCAGCGTCCAAAATTTAGTGGAAAATGATACCCCACACGCCTAGGTACCAGAAATCTCGAAAACACATTTTTCGAAATAGACATTTTGACCCCTACCCCGCCCAAATTTGGTCCAATCGGGCTGAAAAGTTTCGTGGACCAACTAGAGCCGGAAACAGACCCCTGACCCAAATTTCAGACTTAAAAAAAATTTCTACTACCTACGTTAGCTTGGACGGCGGACGGACATTTGACATTTTTTGATCCAGACACTTTGAAACGCCCCCAGAAACAATTTTTGAGCCAAATCAGAGAGATTGACTTTTTGCAAGAATACATCGGTTAATTATTCAAGGAATAACCAACCGAAATCAGCCTTGATATCGATGCCGAGAGGACATTGTTCGCTGGGGCGCCTATGGATGAGGTGGTTGGATGATGTGGTGTTTCTCTTTCTTGTATCATTTTTGACTAACTAATTTGACACTGAATCCAATGATACGGGTTCCGGAACGATTGGACTCACCGGAAGAGGTTATGGGTTAATATGGCCACCATAGCGGAGTATAGAGCCCTATAGGCCATAGATGCGGATCTATCTACCGATTTTGAAACTGGGTTTCTGATATTTCTGGTATCTAGGCATGAGGGGTGTATCATTTTCCACTAAATTTTGGATCCTGAATCGATTGGAATGAGTCGCCATTCCCCTCCTCCGAGGAATAACCAACCCCTGTGTAAGTTTTACATTATAGGGTTCTTATAGAGAATCTTCTCAATGTGAGCATCTTCTGTAATTTCCTTGCAGTAGCAATGGCAATGATGTCATACGGAGTTAGATATTTACTATTGTTTTCTTCGTGATTCGGTAGAAACTCCGAATGAAAGGAAAAGTTGAGACACATCCCACGAAGTAAATTCTGAATAAGCTTGTATGAAGCTCGAGTAACGCGAGAAACATTCATCCCATCGCCCGCAGCTTTCAGCATCTGAAACCAAATACGGGTATCAATTCACTTCTAGCACAACGGCGAGGTCGAATTGTCGGGTAAGTTAACCCTTTAGGGGATGGAAGGAGGAAGCTGAAAGGGGCCAATCGGAAAGATCCACCTACCGGTTTCCCTTGCAAGATATTAGATGATAGGTACGCTATGTTTATGCAGGGCCCTTCTCACCCGAACGTTTTCCGAGAGAAATACGAACCAAAAGGGGAGAACATCTTCCGGCATTATGCGAGTTATCTCGGGTGGAAAACATTAAGACTCGGATCCAACAGGGTTCTCCGTGTCGTGTGAGTAAGATTCTCGCGAAGATACCATGTCGAAATGGCGGCAACATTTGAACGAATAGCGAATGAATGAATTTCAACGAATCCTCGAATTTATCGAGCTGGTCTAGCAATCGAGCAATAATATTTTGGTTGGTTATTCCTTGAATAATAAACCAATGTTTTCATGCAAAAAGTCAACCGTCCGACGTCCACATCGATTTTGGTAGTAGAACATTTTCTACAAATCTGAAATTTTGATCATGGTTCCAGGTTTAGTTGGTCCTCAGAACTGTTCAGCCCAATCGGACCAAATTTGGGCGGGGTAGGGCTCAAAATGTGTTTTTCGAAAGATGGATTTTCGAGAGATCTAGGCGTGTGCAGTACTATTGTCGACTAAATTTTGGACGCTGAATGAGCCCACCCAAATGTCAATTTTTTTTTTTTTTTTTTTTTTTTTTTTTTTTTTTTTTTTTTTTTTTTTTTTTTTTTTTTTTTTTTTTTTTTTTTTTTTTACACTGAATTGATTGAAATGAGTCACCATGCGCCTGGTCCGAGGAATAACCAACCCCTGTGATTTTTCTATATTTCTACTGAGAACACTCTTTTAACCGACTCTGCAAAAGTTGCGTTTTTCCGCAATAATACCTGCTATTTCAGGGGAAGACCAAAATTACCTCCTGCGATTTATCAAATCGTATGTGGGGGGTACTACCGACCATTTTGGCCCCTCTTTCTCTTTCCCAGCCCTTGAAACATGAACAAATTGCTGCCACTAAGCTGGGCAGCACTGACAGTTGATTATTGCTGGAATAACACTAATAACCTATGTTTTGATGCAAAAAGTCAATCTCCGATTCGGACCATTTTTTTTCTGGACGCTTCAATGTGTCTAGATCAAAATCAGCAAATGCCCGTCCGCCATCCACGCCGATTTTGGGAGTAGAAAATGTTCTAAATTTTCTAAAAATCCGATTCTGATTCTGGGTCAGTGGTCCGTTCCCGGCTTTAGTTGGTCCAATCGGACCACATTTTGGGGGAAATTTGAAAAATGGATTTACGGGATTTTTGGTGATCTATGCGTGTGGGGTATCGTTTTCTACTAAATTTTGGACGCTGAACCCAATAATACGGGTCCTTGAACGATTGGTGCCCTCTGTATGAGGTCATTGGTCCAAATGGGTACCTATCTACCCATTTTGAATGTGTGTTTTCGAGATTTCTGGTACCTAGGCGTGTGGGGTAATATTTTCAACTAAATTTTGGACCCTGAATCGATTGGAATGAGTCTCCATGCTTCTGGTCCGAGGCGTAAACAACCTCTGTGAAAGGATTTGCAGTGTTTTTTGTCTTCAATCCATAGAAAATGTGTTCAATGTTCAATAGTTTGAGAAAAAGTTATAGGCCTCTAATCACAATATGTGGACGTACCGATGCTTCAATCCAGGTTAAAGCGGGCACTACATTACGAGTGCATTAGTGCATTTTCACATAGGAAGGTCTAAAAGGACGGGATGGCTCCAAATTTTGTTCAGAATGTTGCAAGTTTTGATGTGCTTAATTGTCAGCATGGAGTTAAAACGAATTGGCCAGACTGGTGGTGAATGGAAGCTTGCAGAAAGACTGATGATGACTGACATGGTTACTTTCAACTTCAGCAGATCCTCTACTATCAGAGCTGAGTGCGGTTTTGCATAACTTATGTTACGCGATGCCGTCCAAACATGAATGGTGTTTCGGTTGGGCCATAACCCTTTCCACCGCTGCCATTGTTACCCTCTGGCTCAATTGGGTCAACTTAACTCGATCAACTTGGTAATCTTATTAGGTAAAAGCGGTCGAACTGAGCCATTTGCCGCTTCGGTTTACGGCAGAGCTTTCGCGCGGCGTGCGCATAATTAGCTTCTGGCCAAGCTCAAACCAATCAACTCCCCGCGGGATTGAAAACATACGGTCGTACTCAAAACCTCTAAAAACTAACCAGGAGAACCAACTTATGATATTGGATTGTGAGATCGGGGATTGTTGATAGATGATGGAAGGTTTTGTACGATTTTGGGAAGGTAATGCTGCTGGTTTATTCCTTGAATAATCAAACTATGTTTTCATGCAAAATGTCAATCTCTCCGATTCGGCCCAACATTTTTTTCTGGACGTTTCAAAGTGTCTAGACCAAAAAAGTTAAATGTCCGTCCGCCGTCCAGGCCGACATTGGTAGTGGAAAATTTTCTAAAAATCTGAAATTTAGGTCAGGGGTCCTCTCCCGGCTCTAGTTGGTCCTCGAAACTTTTCAGCCCGATCGGACCAAATTTGGGCGGGGTAGGGGTCAAAATGTGCTCTTCGAAAAATGGATTTTCGAGATTTTTGGCGATCTAGGGGTATCATTTTCCACTAAATTTTGGATGCTAAAATTTATGAAATGGGTCCCAGAACGATTGGCACCCACCGAAGAAGTTATGGGTCAAAATGTGTATCTATCTACCCATTTTGGTTGGTTATTCCTTGAATAATCAAACTATGTTTTCATGCAAATGGTCAACCTCTCCAATTCGGCTCAAAATTTTTTTCTGGACGTTTCATGGTGTCTGGATCAAAAAAGGTCAATGTCCGTCCG
Organism: Cyrtorhinus lividipennis; assembly: GCA_019603395.1. Taxonomy (NCBI): domain Eukaryota; kingdom Metazoa; phylum Arthropoda; class Insecta; order Hemiptera; family Miridae; genus Cyrtorhinus; species Cyrtorhinus lividipennis. Next base: position 19,303,910 of record CM034000.1, on the reverse strand, counting down.
CCTTACGCCGTCTATTGTCCGCGCCGTTTTTGGTAGTAGAAAATTTTCTAAAAATCTGAAATTTGGGTCAGGGGTCTGTTCCCGGCCTAGGACGGTCCTCAAAACTTTTCAGCCCGATCGGACCAAATTTGGGTGGGGTAGGGGTCAAAATGTGTTTTTCGAAAATTGGATTTTCGAGATTTTTGGCGATCTAGGCGAGTAGGGTATCATTTTCCACTAAATTTTCGACGCTGAATCCAATGAAATTTGTCCCAGAACGATTAGCACCCACTGGAAGAAGTTATGGGTCAAATTGGGTATATATTACCCATTTTGAATGTGTGTTTTCGGGATTTCTGGCAGCTAGACGTGTGGGGTATCATTTTCCACTAAATTTCGGGCCCTGATTCGGTTGGAAGGGATAGAAGGTTATTTACTTCTGGGTCTCTTATATGTTCCATTTACTACAATTCATACATTTTAGTAGATTCAAGAACTCATCCTCATAATGACTTACCTACTTCCTTGACATTTGTCCGTATCCTGTCTTCAGTGACTTGAGAGAGCCTCGAATCTTTCAGAACGGGTAACTTTTGTCCAGAAAAAGTAGTTAAGGGTGGGAAATTTACCTCAATAGTAGATTCTCTTCTCCATGCACATGCCAGGCAGTTATCATCCTAACGGACCCCAATAAACTTGAAAATTTCCTCAGCCTTGTGTCAAGATTCGTCTGAATATCCTATATACCCAGTCAATGTAGTGTAATATTGTATTTCGTTACTAATTGGAAAATTTTTTGTTGTTTGCAGGTATACATCTTTATTTTCCTGTTTGGATTAGCTCTTCGCTCTCGTAAGTTCGTAACAAACCTCGGTTTAAATGGGATGAGGTACATCCTCAGTTCGGAGTACCTGCGTAAATTTGGTGCGTTTGAGCCGATTAAGTCGGAGCTTTGGTAGTTCAGAATGGAAGATCCTAGGGATTTATATCCGAACAATTTAATCCTGACGTAATTGCGACTTGGCGTCTCTTTTGTACGGCTGCTTTGGAACTCGATCTCCTTCGGTATTGCTATCTGAAATCCACCTCTTTGGCTCATCAATTTATCTTGCGACAGAGCAAGAAATAGAAGTTCCTTTGTTCTAAAAGAAACATTGCTTGCAGGTGATGAACAGTCCGAGAACAAAAACATCGGTATTAACACCGCTAATCGAGTTAATGTTATAAGTTACCTCACCGAACTCAAAGTGATGAGGCGAAAACTCTGAAAACGCTGGCAATGAAGAATGACCACCTAATTGACACTGTTTCCTCCCAGCGTGTCGTGATAGATTGTCAAGGAGGAGAGTTCTTCTTTCTTCGAGTTTAACATCGGTGAGGAGCTTCTTCGGTAGTTGCCGATCGATTTCATCGCTGGCCATGAGCAGCCAAGTAATAAATCCAGTATATGTATCAATTTGTAAATAATTGAGGACCAGGGCTAAAAGGATGCATGAAAATTGGTTCAATTAATTACGGTATTGTTGATAGTTCCCAAAATTTCTTTAAGGATATCTTGGTGCCATAAAGCCATTGATGTTTTTATGAGCCCAACAACAAATTTGAAGACTCTTCCTCTTATTGTATTGTTTTGGAAGAGTTACCATTACCAAATTTATTTTAAATATCTTTCTTGTATTGAACATAGGTCACTGGGAAATTGGCAAGTAAAACCTGGTCTTATATGAGACCCACGAATTTGCCCCACTTTTCACAAGTGGAGTTTCACGTTTGAAGGTTACAAGCAGGTTATTTTTAATTTTGGTCGTTGAATATTGGAATGTGTCTCCATGCTCCTGGTCCGAGGAATAACCAACACCTGTAAAACAATTTACAGCGTCTTGGTTGGTTATTCCGTGAATAATCAACCTATGTTTTCATGCAAAAAGTCACTCTCCGATTCGGCCCAAAATTTTTTTCTGGGCGTTTCGAAGTGTCTAGATCAAAAAAGTTGAATGTCCATCCGCCGTCCACGCCGTCTTTGGTAGTGGAAAAATTTCTGAAAAGCTGAAATTTGGTCAAGGATCTTTTCCCGGCTCAAGTCGGTCCTCGAAA